>JAANDH010000870.1:28759-148356 GCA_011799765.1 Nymphaea thermarum
TATATATATATATATATATATATATATATATATATATATATATATATATATATATATATATATATATATATATATATATATATATATATATATAAGTAATAGACAGCCGGACCAGTTATCCATTTGGTGCTTTTCCCAAGTAACGTTTTGCTGTATTTTCCATTAAAATAAAAGATGCACGTGAAAAATGAAAAAAGTACTATTTATTATCGTTATTATATTTTGGTAATAATTTAAAGTCCTGTAGGTCGACCAAAAGATAAGCATGAATTTTAGGCACCATGGTCTTTGTCCTGACTGCCGGCGGCCTTAGACTTTGCTTACAATTCCTTGGGCTTGCGCCGTGGATCTGCATACAAAAATTAGTGAACGACCTTGTATCTGATAATTTTATTATATATAATTTTTTTTATCCGTAATGATTTTTTTTTTTATAATTTTAGTTGAAAAGTACAGATTTAGTTGACCTTTCACCTGTGCAAACTGGTCGGATTGATAAGTAGGTAGAGGGGCTGTCATCAGTTTTATTCTTGCCGGCACTAAGCCTCATGAGGTAAGTTATCTCTCTCTCTTTATAATTCTTCAGATAAGAAAGCCAAAGAAGAGATTCCATTAGCTGAAGAAGAAGGAGAAAATGATAGGGCTGATATGGTGACTAGAAGTAAGAGCAATATCCACCTTCCAAGATGATAACTCTATTGTAAGCAACAGAATTATAAAATTTATTCAATATAAATTTGATAGAGCCATTTGATTTGTTATACAAGGCTTGGTGAACAACCAATTATTATGTAATATTGACACTGAATTCTGATGGCATCTTCTATACAAGCTTAGTAAATTTGATGATACCCGATCAATGGCATAAGCTCAGTTTAGAGTACATCCTTGCTGCTCTTCTGCGTTAGAACACCATTATTTCAATGAAACACACTTGACATTTCAAAACGTTACCCAATTGTTCATCTCTCTCTAATCTCGCATGATTACAGCCTTTTCTCTGTAAGTTTTAAAGAAAATGCTTCTATAAGAGCAAAACGGGCACAAATGAAAAAAAATAAATAAACGTCCCTAGTAAACATGGATAGTTAACAAAGAATTGGTCAGTATTTTATGTAGATTTTTAAAATAAAAACAATAAGGAATTCTGTTTTCTACTTAAACCTGTAAGCAAATGTGAGCAAAATGTTTCACAAGCGAATAAGTTACTCGGCCAAGTGGAAGCAAGTCCGAACAGATGCATGAAATAAGCCAACATCTGTCATGGCATCTGTAATTAATTTATATGAGATTATACACACAAGCAACACCTTGAATAACTGAAAACTAAAATGCTCAATTGAATGGGGACCCTCCAATACATGCTTTAAAAGACAACCAAGTTGGGGAGAAAGGCAAACTAGCTGGATATGGTATAATACATTGTTCTCTCATTTCTTGGCTATTGAAGATCTGATAGGTACTTACTGCATAGGATCTCAATAGCTTGCATCGTTATATGAGGTGCAACAAGGTCAGTCTATCAGAAATCATCAAATTAAGCATACCATTAAATAAAAATCTCAGTTACTTATTTAATGTCAAACTTATATGGCAGAAAGAGTTCACATTTTGATACTTATTTCAAAGCAATGACTTGATATTTCTAATTTTCCATGAAAACTTTTAGAAATCGATAGAATGACCCCAGAATATTGTTTTCTTCTACTGATTTGATTACGGAAGAATAGTTGGTTGTTGGAGAGGTCATGTGATTCTACTGTAACAGTCCGTAATTCCTGTGCATCAAATACCACTTACAGAACTGATAAGGAAAAGAAAAAAGAACTTCATTGCATAATGATGGAGCTATGTATCAGCCATTTATTTGCATTACTCCATGGCTAGGATGTTCCACAACAATGCAGTAACACATTCTTATTGTTTCATGAATGTATTTCAAAAGCATGGGGCAGATTCATGAAACACTTAACTTAAATAAGTGTTTCATGAATATGCCTCATTCTTTGTTCATGTAACAGTAACAGTTTGTTATTATAAAAGTCCTTGAAAAGATACAAAAGCCATCAGTCTCTTATCCCAATCTTCATATAACAAGGAGAAAAGTGTAGGGGAAACCCCAAACCTGTAATCAAGCTTACTCCCTCTCAATCTCTTACTTTTTAATTTCTCTTTCAATCTCTCTTGTGGCTTAAAGTAAGAGAACAACAAGTCTCTCCCTCTCTTTCTCTTTTCAATGACGAACCTACAAAACTAAAAAGAAGAAGCCCAAGCCATAAACAATCCAAAACCACAGTGCTCATCTTCTTTAAAACTCTTCCTTTACAACTTCTCAATTCATTCCAAAACCTTTCGCAACATTGCTCCTTTTCAGGTTTTTCTTTTAAAAATAATGTGAATCTTCACCAAATTTTTGGCATACGGATCGAATCGTTCACATGAAGGGGATCCATCCCATCATCAAAAGATCATCTAGCTTTGATGGATTTCTATATCAACATGCATGGAAAACATTTGGCTTTCTTTTATACCTTTTTTCTTGTTAAAATATGTGGACCACATGTTCTAGTAAGGTCTTCCTTGTTTCATGGAAGGAAAGAATAGTTTATTGATGAGAAAATTATTTAGGCTACCATATTATATTCTAGCATGTTCTTCATGTGGGCACTTTAGTAATTGAAGCCCAATCATATTTACAATGCCTGCAATTTTTGTCATGCATTTCTGTCAATCACCATCAACTGTCATGTCAAGTTGCTAGCACCATTCCAGCACACACTGTGTCCAGTCTCATGTCAATCTATCACAAAAATGATCATGAAGAAGTAGGAATGTACAACGATTCAAGCCCTCATGTCAATCTATCACAAAAATGATCATAGAGAAGTAGGAATGTACAACGATTCAGGCTTGAGCACGCTCGTTCATGTAAGCTCGACTCATTTAACTCGTTTAATAAATGAGTCGAGCTGGAGTTGAGGTAAAAGTTAAAACTCAAGTTATAAACAAGTTTAGTTCGAGTTAAACGAGCTCGACTCATGTCTTCCATGTTTGTTTTATCTTTCATGAGCAATTCTATAGCTTCTTATGAATTTAAACATCCTTTTGCAGTTTTCATTTTCATTTACAAAATATATACATGAATCTAAGTGACACGAGCTTAAGCTCGAGCTCAGACTCGATTTATCAAGTTGAACTCGAGCTCGGACTCATAAAGCTTAAGCTGAGCTATATGTAACACGAGTAGATTATCTTATTATACATTCCAATAGAAAGTACCACTCGTGAATATGCCAAATACACACACATATATGTACATAATAATTGGGTTCCTCGAGCTAGCCTGATAACAGCCATCCAATGTGGGCTATTAGTCAAGGGGATCTGCACTATACATGAGAAGCATGTTCCCCATATTTATACCTAAAATTTATTGTTTAAGCGAGGGGTTAATTTGATTTCTATCTCTTGAGGCTCATCACTATATAATATATATATATATATATATATATATATATATATATATATAGACAGACATAAAGAGCTAATTGTCTAGCAAACTTTATCTTGTTGCGACAAGTGTCAAGTCCTTATGAAATTTCAAAAACTCACATATATGTGTGTGTGTGTGTGTGAAAGAGCTCCAAGATTGAACATCTGTGAAACGCCGTAGTTGGGAAAAACTGGTAGTGGTCTAACTAATCACTACAACTGCTTATCATATAATAATAATAATAATAATAATAATAATAAAACATACGTGAACTAAATAAGGCATTAAACAGGAAATGAATTGTCTCCTTGAACAATGATTTAGAATGATCATCTATAGGCTTATAAAACCCTTCTTTTCAAATTTGTGCTTAAGAAGTTTTAAAGGGCATAGCATAACTGATCGGACTGAGAGGCAGGAAAGAGATTATCATTAGTTTGATTCTCTTGGGTCTTTTCCTTCTGAACTGCAAACACTACCATGCTCAACACTTAAGTTGAAAGGTATACTATATGTGTACCTAGGTCCCAAAAATCACTTTTCACTAAAGTTGTACTTAAATATCAGTCAAATTTCTTATTTGGATAATTATTTAATTAAAGCCACTTTTCTTATCAAATTTGTCATTATAAGAGTGTGAATTCGTTGCCACTTTTAGGTTCATTTTTCATTATTACTAAAATATATCATATTTTCTCATTTGAAAAATGCTTGCATGCCATTCTTCTTCATTAATCACCAAATATTTCTCCCTTACACAAGGCCATTTAAGCTATTTTAACCCAATGGACATATACGTTGGTTGACATGGACCGTTTGATTAGGAAATAATTAGAAAAGCTCAATTTAAAGCACCCCAATATATCTTATACAAGAGATCTTAAAATGAAAATATCTCAAATCGGTCAAGCCCAAGTAAGCCGCTTGGTAAAAAAGGATCGTGAAAAAGTCAAAAAATTTCAAATACGCATGGTCAAGACCAAGTAAGTCAGCTTAGTAAAAAAGGATTGTGAAAAAGTTAAAAAGTTTAAAATACTCAATAGTGTAGAAAACCAACTTAAATCTGCAGAAAATAAAATTCTGCCAATCAGTGTTATCAAAATTTGGGTATTGAATCGAATCACAATGGCTCAATAGGGCTGCACAAGGAGCCGAGCCAACTCGGGCTCGACTTGAGCGAGCTCGAAAAACCTCGACTTGTTTATGAACGAGTCGAGTTCGAGCTTACAAAGATATTTGAAATGATAAGTGAGTCGAGTTCGAGTTTCAGAAAATCGACTCGTTTATACTCGTTTCGACTCTCAAACTGGTACTCTATATAATACTACCAAAACCGGTTCACTGGTTTTAACTGGTAAAAACAAATTTTCACATGTTACAGGAGTTAAACGAATTACATGAGTTAATGCTTACACGAATTAAACGAGCTTGAATGTTAAAAAGTTAGAGCTTCACCATAAAAGCATATGGCCACAAGGGCATTAGCAATACTTTATGATACTGTTTTCAACACAGTTTAAGTATGTATGACCGATTATAAAAAGTGTGTATAATCAACTCACTCCTAGGGTTGTTCGTTCTGTTTTGATGAACGGTTCAGAAAATAATGAGGAAAAAAAAATTATGAACTAATACTACATCATGAAAATACCGGTCACCTTTTTTCTTCTTGTTTTCTTAGAGGACCAAAACTCTGATATTAAAGTGGAAATGATATCCGGAACCAGAACAAAGAAAAATATGGGTGCTCTGGAACTAGGGCCGGAGAAAAGTTCTTTTTCTTTCTTTCTTTCTTTCTTTTGAGCGCCCATATTTCTCTGAGGGGGCCAAACGGTTTAGGATTTTTTTTTTAAATTAAAATGGGTCAGAATTACAATCTGGATCAGGGTCTAAAACCGATCAGATACTTATATCTGAACCCGATCAAATCTCATTCCATAATAGAATGTGAATTTTTTTTTCCACATCAGGTTTTCTTTTAGCAATGTGACTGGATATCGAATGTGATCTATAGACATCCCAAATTAACAGCTGAACTAACTTTTTGAAAATTATAGCATGTTCTTTTTTTTTCTTTTCTCCAAAATCTCTTGGGATGGTGGAAGAATGGCCCCTGCAGAACCCCTTGGCTTAGTATTATCTTCTCGGCCAACGCAACTGAGCAAATTAACGTTCATTTTCTCGATTAATGCAAGCAAATGAGATGACGATCCCTCCAACCCATTGACAGCCCATGATGGTGACTACTTACCAACCTATTGCAATTTGCAGTCATTATCTACAGTATTCTCCACAAACACATTGGTGCATGCAATGGAATTGAGAAGTCAAGATTGTGAACACTGGTAGCTGCACTTCAACCAGCAATTGATGCGCCTCGAATTAATGGCAAGGTCATTAGCACAACTTTGAATGTCGCGATTTTTGACGGGTGGCTGTAGTAAGATGGTTCTTCAATGGCTTAATATATGGCTACCAGGATTTTAGTTGAAATTGTTAGAATTTTTTTTTTTTTGCGTGTCTGCGAGAGTGTTTGATAAGAAAAATAATGTCATTAGAATACATATTCCAAGAAGAAGACTATATATACATCTTGTTTTCAGCCAATCTAGACACAAAGCTGCTTAGATCTTTCTCTGCATTGGATATAATCTTGACATACTTTTGCTGCATAAAATGGTATTTTATTCTATCTCTCTCTCTCTCTCTCTCTCTCTCTCTCTCTCTCCACACGCATACACACTTGCTCAGGATACATAATTTTTAATTTTGCTTGCTTTGCAGGAGAGCAAATGGAGAAATTACAAGACTTTTCTCAATGGTAGTTTTCCATTTTCTTCAATATATTTAAAACATAAAAAAATGAGATATTTAATTTATTTTTTTTCCTTTGGAATAGAAGTAAGAATACGGCAACATTTCGTTGATCTTTTCATTTTGGCATCACTATCAGGGCTTTTGTCCCGACAGCCAGCGGCTATAGAACTCCAAAGATTCCTTGGGCTTGTACTCCGGAACTGTGTGTCCTGCACCCTGCAATATCACCACCAGCCAACCAAAGTAATTAATTATATAAATGGCAATCAAAAATTACACTCTGCTACATTGGATCACATACTCTGGAAAATAAACCAACCCTGTGACGATGGCATCAGGTTCAAACCCTTGCTGGAAAAGATAAGATTTTATGATTTTGAAATGTTTAATATATATATATATATATATATATATATATATATATATATATATATATATATATATATATATATATATACTGACCATCTAACCCTCCATCCAATCACAGCCTACGATGCATTGCATCAGGTGTCCAATGTAACGCATCAGGCAGTAGTTGTGAGAGGTCAAAGGATTTCTTCATCCAAACCCATGTACATATACATATGTGACCACTTAACGTGCATTTTAAGTAGTCAAAATTTTGTTTATGACCCGAGTGGTCAAGAATATACCGTTGCTTACACACACACACACACACACACACACACACACACACACACACACACATATATATATATATATATATATATATGTGTGTGTGTGTATATATATATATATATATATAGAGAGAGAGATAGAGAGAGAGAGAAAAAAATTTTATCAAGAAAGTATGTTTACCTTGACGGTGAGAAATGTGAGATTATTACCATAACCTTGAGTATACCTGTAAAATAGAACAGATTCAATCAATAAGCATTTCTGTAGCTGTTCTTCTTAATGAAATTATGTTGCTTCCTACTTGAACATCATCCATGGCACTATGCCAGTTCAAGTGCCACACGTCCTCCATAACGAGCTTAGCAATGGCTCTTCTTCGAAATATACAAGATGGGTTCTGTAGCTTCGGAGCCAACTTTCACTGGTACTGAGCGGATTTCGGGTTTCACAATGGTAAAAGACTATGCCTGCCACTTTCTGTTTTACTACTTAAATTCTTCCATGGAATGTCTCACGTTAGTGGCTCATCTATGAAATTCCACTTTGAGAAGGATTTGAATCAGGAAGGTCCCAATAGTTTACGCTTCAAATTCCCCAGAATAGACATCTGGTCTCGGCTGTTCTAGGATCCTGTGTGGGGGGTCAAGGAAAAGATTGAGGTTGGATCCCCAATCCAAGGTGATTCACAGTTTATAAAAATCTAAAATTATAGGAACTTTTTCTTATTATATGTGTATTTGACATCTTAATCAAAAGATTCAAAAGTTTTTAAATTCTGGGCAAAAATTTGCTTCACGGTAGTAAGGAGAAGGGAATAAAGATGCATACCCAGCAACATCTCTGCCTACTATCCATGCTCGCCACTCATCCACTATTTTATATCCAAGTGATCTCGTCCATGCTTCAGTACCAGTGAATGGTACACACATGTCGTGATCTCCACTGCCAGAGAGAAAACCAGGCTAAGTTTGCAGATTAAAAGAAAACACAATTTGTTTCCAAGCTAGAAACATCATTAACTGGAAACTGAAATTCAAAAGAAGCTCACATCCAAATATCAAATGCTTGAGACTGTTCAATGGCAAATCACATGATTTTCAACTTAAAACAAGATAAATTTTTCAAAGGCATGCAGTAGTAATTGGATAGGATCAAGGAATCAAGATTTTTTGAGATATAGTTGCTATTCTGTTCAAGTTACTACTCATCTAGGTACACCAGGGGCAGAGCCAGGATTTTGTTTTCCAAGGGTTCTTGGTTGGGTGGGGGGGAAGGAACAAGCAGGCGAAACACTAAAATTACTGAAAAAAATTTCATATGGGCCACCTTAATTTCTCAAAAGTTTACCAGGGGCAAAACCAAAATTTTCTTTGTCAAATCCTGCGTGGGGACCATGGCCTCGCCCCAGCCCTGGCTCTGACCCTGACGTACACAGATGCGACCTTGACAATTCATATTTTGGTTGATGAATATCATGAGCGTACCTGTAAATAAGAGCACGATATCCTTTAGTTGTCAGATTTCTATGATAAGGGATCATGCTTCCTGCATCATGGTAGAACCTTATGCGATCTGTGCACAAGTCCCATTGTCCACTTATACCAATCTGGAAAGAGACAGAGACTAGTTGACCTTCAAAGAGAAGCAACCAAAGAAGTTTGAAAAGAGAAGCAACCGAAGAAGTTTGAAGTTAAAACATACCGGTGCAGCATGAATTGCACTTCTCACTATTTCATCATTCAGCCAAGCAGTTGCAACTTGGTCGTCCTGATTGTTGACAAATGATTTCAATTGAAAATTCAAGATAATATCGGTACAGTCAATAATTGGAGTACATCATTTCAGGAAAGCTGCCAGATATCTTAAGCGAAAAAAATGAATTAAAGGGAAACTTGAAAAACAAGCTTAATTTGGCTCATTTACCCTTACCTTCAACTGGACGGTCATTTTACAAGTAGAAAGATGTTCTCTACAGTGCTAACATATAATATTTTGGTCTAACATCCAGTTGGCCCTATATTTTGTCAATTTTGGATATGACAGCATTTATTTCTTCTGCTACTTGAGTAACGAAACTGCATGTTCCAATGAAGTTATGTTTATTTTGTGAATTTATGTTCATGTTTTGGTACCTCTATTATTTTGTTTATTCAATAGTGAAACAACAGATCCTTCTTGCTGTTGCTATGTCATGAATACGTTGCAGAGTGCCTTGACTCTAGCATATCCTTCAGTGCATAACAGGCAGTTGACTTGTCCATGAATTCACTGTTGTGACTTGCAAGGAGAATTACAAGCAAATACAGCCTTGTGCTTCAGGGGTTTATTGTGCACCAGATTGCTTGGAGCATTAGTGTTCTAAAGTACCATTCACAGAAAGTGATGAATCAAAAGTTTCACCTGTCAGGAGCATTGACACATTCAAGCTTTTTTTTTTTTTTTAATGACCTATGATTGCCTTACTCTGCATTCATTGTTGACTTGTTAAGCATCTCCAGATGAGAAACATTTATGTGGATTTTTTAAGCTATTATCAACCCAAATGGACATTTTTGGAGGTTAAATATCTTTCATTTATCAAGAAGAATCACATCAAGAATGCTCTGAAAAAGTGTCATAAGCCTGTAACAAGAATTACGAGATGGTAGATGAATATGATGGTGACACAAGTATTCAAATTGTATCATGGTATAATATTGGACAAGTGTTGCTTACAGTGCATGGGACGGATAAAAACATCTGATTCAACTCTGGCCAGGTTGGGACAATCCCTTCTCTAACAGGAGCTCGAAGGGGCCAAGAACGTCCAAACATTCTCTTTCTGACTGCCAAAGGCTTTTCTGTCTCTCCCAACTGGCGAAAGCTTGGCGGCAGTCTATTCTGGTGGCTGCCTGTTGCAGCAGGTGGTTTATGGTAGCATGGCTCAAGAATATCGTATATGTTCAGAGAATTTATGTCCTGTGATTAGTTTAACGAGTCAAACACAAGAAAGCTTCATGGAAGCCAGAATTTCAACATAAGAAAGAATTGAACACAAATCTGTTGCCCAATGACAGATGACAGGACAATTTTGCATAGCAATTTGATGTAACTGAGCAGAAGGAAGGTTAACAGTGAATAGTCTAATAATGTTGCATTGAAGAAATTGGACTGGCATGCTTAGTTGCCATAACCAAAGGTTAGTCAGGTTTACTTGGTGGGAAAGAGAATAAATTTTACTCTAATTTGGTATACCTCATTGATTTTGTCCAGGGCAGTTGAGCAATCTGCATCACCATTGCCAGTGTCCCAGTAGGTTCCCTTGCAATAATTATTAGCTTCCTGCAGGATGTTCATGATTGATACATCATCTTGTTTCATAACACTCACAATTTTGATAAAAAACAGAGACTCAGGGTTGACTTTAACGCATGCCAAACTGTGTCTGATTGAAATATCCTTATTGGTATCACCTGAAGCTTGTGCCTACCTCAAATAGAGTATCTGGTATCAAACCCATCCCATGCGCAAATGGTACAAGAGCATTTCCATCAAAGACTGGGTCAGTAACTCCATTACCAATCAAGTAACCCTGAATCGAGTTGCAAATGTGAATTGGGAAAGAAATGT
The DNA here is from genome assembly GCA_011799765.1 of Nymphaea thermarum. Classification (NCBI taxonomy): domain Eukaryota; kingdom Viridiplantae; phylum Streptophyta; class Magnoliopsida; order Nymphaeales; family Nymphaeaceae; genus Nymphaea; species Nymphaea thermarum. The sequence continues at coordinate 39,318 of JAANDH010000870.1, forward strand.
CTCTCTTATTTTATATGAACAAAGGAAAAAAAAATTAAGTGACTTACCTTGAGGTTTATAACCGGTTTCACCCCAGATTGAATTCCTACAAGAAATTGCGCATTATGAAAAAGTAAACACCAGAAAGCAAAAAACAACTAGAGAACATCAAGTAGTACCATCAGCAACTTCATGGGAAAGTGTAGGAACATAAACCCCTGCGTAAGACTCGCCAGCAATAAAAAAGGGGTTCTCCTGGAACTCTGGATATTCTGCAAACCACTGTTGGAAAAGAGGGGGGGGGGGAGGAAGAAAAGAAAAAAACAGAAAAGGGCCTTAAGCAGAGGAACCATGAAGTGGAATTGTAAGTCAAAGTGAAGCCGCTGCTGGCTATTTGCAGCAAAGAAAATTAAAGCAGGAAAATTTTTTTGGTACATTGAACACCTCATACAAACTTCATAGCAAGTTAATGCATGCAAAACAGATTTGGCATCAAGTGGTAGCGATAGATATGGTTTCTGTGTATCGTATAAAAGCAGTGAACCTTCAAGAGAAAGTGGTGTGTATCATTAGCAGTTTTAAGATCCCCGGTAGTGTAATCGTTTGAGTCATTAGAGTAGGAAAAGCCAACCCCGGCCGGTGAGTCCAAGTAGAGGACATTAGAGACCTGAAATGAGAAAAGAAAAGAAAGGTTAGGATCATATCTTGGTTGTTCATCTTTCCGATTGAATTAAGATGTTCCAAAATTTCTGCAGATTCATTCACCTTTGACCAACTGTAGGGATTGAGCTGAAGTTCTGGTAAGCTCTTATCACCCTTTGGCAGTCGAAAATTGAACGGACCTAACCATCAGAGTTAGCAGAAACATTCTTTCAGATTTCTGTTTTGGGATCACAAATAAGACATTTAAAGATTACAGACCATCGTTCTGCATTTGCTTGCAAATGCAGCGAATAACTCATCGAATTTTCCCTTCAGCTACCTACCTCCAGAAAAAAAGTTCCACTACACTTCTTCGATGTGGGAATAATATTCTGGTTTACACGGTGACGATTTCAATCGAGAAACATAAAAACATCATGCTATTCCAAGAACGTCAAGTTTGACAACCGTGAGCAAAATGGTCAAATTCGGGACATGCATAATCATTCTTCTGAGCCATGTTGTTCTGAATTTGAAGATAGAGGACTCTCTCTCTCTCTCTCACCATAAGACATAACAAAGTTTCTTTCCAGGACCACATGAATTTTTTTTTCCCTCATCGTTCAGAATTTGCTACATATCAGGGATGCAGCCAAGTCACTTCCTGCATACAAAATTAACAAATAAACCGGGAAGGAGAAAGGAAACAAAGGTGGTGGAGTTACCATGTTCATATATGAATCCGTCGAAGCTGGAACAGCCAGGGCCACCATTCAGCCACAGAACAACAGGATCTTTTGATGGGTTGCTCTCTGATGTCACAAAGTAATAGTAGAGGCTCTTTCCGGTCTTCTCATCAAGCGTTGTGTACCTACAAGCACGGCCAACATGAGAAGATCTCAAGAATGAACACATTGAACGCCAATGAAGAACGACACCAATTCCAAATATACGGAACAGGAACCAAACAACTGGAAGGCAAGCAGAGAAAATACTAACCCTCCATAATGCTTCGATGGTAGAGTTCCATCAAAACCAGGAACATGGGTAATGAGAGAATGCTCAGGTGCTGCCTTGGAAAAATTAATACAAATAAAATTTACAAGGACAACAAGCAATATGGTACAGAGGAACTTGAACTTCATCGTCCTCTGCTTTGGGAGTCGAAAGAAAGGAGAAAGAAGTTGGTATGACGAAACTTGATTTGTTGGTATATATAAAGAAACAGAGCCGAGGTCAATGGAGTCGATTTAATTGAGTCACGCCACTGGTAAGGCGGTTTAAACAAAAAGAGGAAAAAGCAAAAAACTGCAAAGAGAGAGAGAGAGGGAGAGAAGACAGAAAGGCGCCTGACAGTAACGGAATTCTCTTCCCCGTATTATCTTTTTTGGTTGGCGGGAAGTTAGTTGAGAGAGAAACAGAGGGAGAGAGAAAGAGAATCGAACTGTTGAGTTACGCTTCGGTAGGAGAGAGTGTCTCCTTGGTTTCCGGGAAAGGGAAGACGAGGGAGATCTACAGAATCCTAATTTACGCTATTGTCCGAGAGATGGGGAATTATATCCGTCGGCGGTCCTTCTGTCATCGCCTATGTCATGGAGCCCGTGACCAACCAAGTTGAGACCAACAGACTGTCTGTTTACTCTTTTGGACTCCTCTTGTCCGCCGGCGGGTAATGACTAATTCTTGGGGAAAAAATTATCCGTCCAAATCACCAACATTTTATCATTATTCATTAAAAGTGTTTATATTTTTTCTTTTTTGTCAATTAAACGCATTGAGTTTTTCTTTACTGTATTTCATCCTCGCCAACCTTTTTAGTATTAGAAGGAACTCTCATTTGATTGGGTCTTGTAAAGGATGAGGTTTCAGTCTTCACTTGGGTGAACAAAGAGCTCGACTAGTTAAAGCTCGGCTCGTGAATAAGTTCGAGCCGAGTCATTTGCTTAACGAATTGAACTCGAGTTCACGAGTCAACTCGTTCAAATAATCAAATCGAGTTTGAGTTCATTGAACTGGAACTGTTAAAGCTCGACTTGGCTCGAAAATGAAGTGTAGCGATTTTTTTAAACATCTGACTTGTTTTTTAATTAAAAAACCGGTATATTGACGTTAATTAATTATGTACGTTTTTACAAAAGCTCCTTCAAATTTGTTAAGTTTTAATCGAGTCGAACTCGATTAATGGCAAAGTAATAGTTCATATATACAAACGAGTTTGTCGGTCTTAATCGAGTTGAGCTCAAGCTCAACACAACTGCCAAGTCGATCTTGAGCTGCTTTTATCGAGCTATTCTCAAGCTCGAGCCAAAGGTTTTATTAGTCGAGACTGAACTCGGGCTCGACTCAGCTCGTGTTCACCCCTAGCAATGGGACTAACCTCTCGCTTGCCCATAGAGACAAAGATTTGTCAGTTACCCACAAGTCAATGATGAATTTGAAAAAAAAATATACTTTTTGTAAAAAATTTAGTTGAAAAGCATTTATGTTCATAATAATTATTGATTTCCTACGTAGATCTAGGTTCCAAACTAGGATATGGTTAGGAGATGTTGGTTTTTATTTATGCACCAATTTGACAGAATCCCATAGTGGTTTTAGATGCATCTAAGCTACAATAGATCTTAGGTTCCTACAAATTTAAAGTCCCCATGATATATTCTTCGAAACTTGTGATTTACACATTGGACTTAATGGAAAAATGGCAGCTCAAAAAAATGAAGTGCTCTTTTAACCTATAAAAGGCATGGCCAATTGATTATGGAAATCTTTTAATTGGAGGAGCAACCATTTAGGAAAACAAATCTTATGATGCTGTTCCTTCCTCCTTTAGTTGAATTTTTTCTGCCATATGTCTGTCTAATCATGGCCGCCTCGTGTTATATATATATATATATATATATATATATATATATATATATATATATATATATATATATATATATATATATATATATATATATATATAAGATCTTCAGTTTTCTTTGTTCAGATTATTTTATGGAAAATAAATAGAAGCTATAGTTTGGACATGAAGTTGCTCTCATAAGATTTTGCTTTTCCCGGATTTAGAGCTGCATCAGTGCTTGAATCGATATAAGGTTATTTTTTTCATTCAAATAGCGTTTATGGGAATCGAACTAATGGCCGGGCTTTTACTAACCCACTAGCTCAACCAACTATGCTACGCTCCTCAAAACTTATCAAGCTTAATTTATGGAAAACTGTAATTTATCAAAAAAAGGAAAGAAAAAAGATACCAATAGATCTAGAGTTTGGTATCATTTAACTCTTAAGAACCATCAGTTTAGTTTTTAATGAATTTGACGGCATACTTAAATGAAAATAGTTGGAAAAAACATACAAATAGGTTGTACAAATGATATTTTGTAATGTTTTAAAAATTAACGGCCTTAGCTTTTCTATCACAAAATTCTCTTATTTTCATATTTTCCATATAAGTTACATTTATTTGATTAAATTTATGAAAACACAAAATCTTATATATATATATATATATATATATATATATATATATATATATATATATATATATATATATATATTGAGAATCACATGAGATTGATGGAGGAGATTAAGTTGAAAAAAATATAAACCTAATTGTATGTTTGAGAGAAGAAATACGTAAAAGCTATAGGTTAAGGAAATTGGATTGTTTCCTCTTATAAAGGGGATTTCTGTCTCCTAAAAATACAGTTTAATATCTATTTTGTCAACTTAATATCTACTATATCTTAAACTCGATGGTCCATATAATTCTCATTTAGGGTCTAGTGCTACATGTTTTTCTATATAATGACTACAAAATATGAAAACCATAGGAGACAAAGTAACTTTATGCAGCTGTTGGAACGTACTTTTCACAAATAAATGCTCAAATAATGATGGATGCAAACGTGAGATTGCCAATCACAAAGCAACGACACAAGTCTTTGTTCTTTTCTTGAAAAAACACCTTTGTGCGCGCTTGATGGCAGGAAATTCTCTTAGTTGAATGCACTTTTTGGGAAAAGTTATTCTTACTAGTCAAACACTAAAAAAAAAGAATTGATCCTTTCAATCTTTTTACTATTCCACGATGTGTAGATCGTGTAGTTTTTTTAATTCTAGCTCCTACCTTTAGGTTCTTCTTTTTACCTATAAATTTTTTCAAATAAAATGCATGTCAGGAAACTTTTTTGAAGGCCATCAAACACCTTCTCGGCGCCTATTAAACCAGAAAAATTTTCTCGAGGTTTTCATACCTAAAGATTCAGGAACACTTACATGTATAACAAAGTAAATACCTAAAGATTTGAGGGCACTTACATATATAACAAAGTAAATACATGAAAATTCACGGACACTTACATATATAACAAAGTAAATATTAAACGATCTTAATGTAAAAATAAACGAACATTGAGAACCTGGCGTGGGCAACTGCCCACACTAGCCTATCTATGGCTCCGCCACTTCTGGTGGGAGCACAAATTCAATCATTTTAATGTATATATATAAGCAATCAAATAGATCAAATTATTAACATAAAAATTCTTCACCAATGGTCGTATAAAACTTAAGTCCCACTTGATCAATGGATGCTAAACCTGATTTTTGGCGAACCAAAGTTGGTCAGGTGATTGAGACCTTTCACCATTGCAAGTGAAAGTGCATAACGCGCAATATGTCCTTGGGTCGACAATGTTAGGTACGTAATCTTAGGCGCTTATTTTTTAGCCGATTATATAACTAAAAATTAATGGTAGTGGTGGAGTCAAAAATTTTTGGTCGAAAGACACTAACACATATAGACACTTTTAAACAAAAAAAAATTAAATCTTTTGACTGCATAGTAAAATAATTTTGATGAAAGTGTGCTAGTGGTCCCTTACTCCCTTTCATTGACGAAAGAATAAAATAATATATATATATATATATATATATATATATATATATATATATATATATATAAAATTTAATATGTAAATAAATAAATTTTGTGGGACCGTGTGGACAGCTGCTCACACAAGCAAACATGTGGTTGTATTACTAGACAATAATAATTTTGAAACTTTTTTTTTATTATAAATTTCTTTAAAAATATAACAATATCGGTAAACCCTAGAGGTGAAAGGAGACTTGACCACCCTAGAGGTGAACTGAGACTTGACCGCCTTTTCGATCATTCAAAACAGCATAATAGTGCTTTTTTTGCCCCGGGCACGGTGTTTCTACAATTGATTCATGAGCCGAATCCGTGAATTTTTGGAATCAGAAAAAAAAGGCAATAAATGAATCGTTTCTTTAAAAAATAAATAGATTTTTTTTTTAAGTTACATGTAAATTGGCCATGAAATCAAATTGATTCCCACTGATTCGCTTCGAATCGGCCGATTCCGATCCGTTTTTATAGCACACTAAGCCCCACCAAGGCTTCAAAAGCATGTAATTGTAATTAAGTCTTCAACTTGGTGCCATTTACATTTTCCTCTTACCATTTGCAATTTAATAATGCTACTTGAAGCATGTGATGTTCTTCATCCATCTAGGATAAGGAGCAATTACACATTTTTTAAAATTATTTTTTTTTTTAATTTCTCACCTGCTTACATGTTCTACATGTTCTAGAACATTTTAAATATTTAAATAATTCATTTGGATGAATATAAAAAATTACATACCTTTAGAAATTTAAAATAATAAAAAAATGGTCCATTTTTTTTATGGTCTTGGAATGTTTCCTAGTGTAAGTAAACCCTCAAAATAGTTGACTTGGTTTGTCTCCACATATGAAGATAACTGTTGATGAGGTGTCCCAACAAGTCACCACTCACTAAAAAGGCCTCCTTTTCTTCTGAATGGTGCATAATTGGCAGAAGAGTTTTGTCATCTTCATCTTTTTATCTTTTTTTGTTCATATCTGATTTGGTAGAACTCCAATGGACATTTAGCCGGTTCAAATCCAAGCCGTTTACATCCCTACTTTTCCTCGAAGTGATTGCGCTAGAAGGGAGCGTCGCCGTCGTCTGCTTTCTTCACACGTGCTTCTCTTCGGCCGCAAGCACGTGTCTCGCAAGCGAGGCCTGTGGGCGCTCAAGATTTGCTTGGTTTTATGGTTACCATCAGTCCATGGGTCAGAGTCTTTGGTGAGGAGTCAGGATCACTGAGTCTTGCCAAAATAATTAGTGCAGTACATATTAGTTAGGAAAATTTGCACTTTTTTGGACATAGTAAATAAGCCAACATTGTCATAGTTGACCACATGTTGGCCCACATAAATGGCATGTAGCTCAACTGAAACAAGGCTGCCTGATAATTAATAGGTTTAAAAATATGTACATTTTATTTTTATTAAATATTTTTTTAAAAATAAAAAATATAAAATTGCTTGAAACGGGTTGCTTTTCGTTATTTCTTTTAATGGTGACAAATAAATCCCTCTTAATCATGTCACAGGCTTTAATTAATTACGACGACACACTGTTTTAACTAATTATTGTATTATTAGTATTAGATTATGAGCCCTTAAGTGGGGGCTTAGTATTTTTGTTGGATGTAAAGTTAGAAAATGGTAATATATTTTGAAATTTTTGGGACCCGGCCTTCTTTGGCGTGATTCCTGTATTAGCTTGAAAGGTGTGTTAGCCTGGAGTTCCTTCCAAACGCTACAGTTTCAAAGGTTGGTAGGTAATCAGTTTCTGTTTTGCATCTTGCTAGGAGTGGCGCTATGAGTTTTTCATTAAGGGGTTGAACTATAGTTTCAAAATTTCAACAGAGACCAAAATATAAAATTTTCAGTGATTTTTTAAATTACAAATATATTTATATTTATTTTTTTAAATTACCAGCAACCCCCGGCAAAAGCTTGTTGCATTAACTCAATGTGCTGTAAAAGAAATATTGATGTGCGAGTTGAAACGTAACAAAGGCATCACTTTGAAGCACCAAAAACAGACCTAATACCTTTGGCAAAAACTTCAATTCTCAAAGGATTGGTAGAATGAAATACTTCTCTTTTTTCTGCATGCCTGTTTGCTAAGTTTGAACTTTACATTCATGCACTTTAGAAGACTGCAGAATGAAAATCCCAAATTATTGAGCCCACTTTGCAATGATGGAAAAAATTGAAGGTGCAGAATGAAAATTTGCCCGATAATTCACTGGTCTTCAAAGAACAATTCATGAGCCTTGATCACAAAAAAAAAAAAAAGATAAAAAAAGAAGTCTCAAAATCTACAGAAATGTGCAACGAGGATCTAAAATTACTAAGAATAGATGAACCAAAAGGCCTGATAGGATCTAACATATGAACCGACTGCAAAATAAAACAAGCCGGCGAAAAGACTCGATAAACTCTAACATGTATCTTGAGTTATTCTCGAGCTCGAGTTCGAGGTCTCATTGGTCAAGCCAAGCTTGAGCTCGACTCGGCTCGTGTTCACCTGTACCTGTATGAAGTCAATGCGGCAAAAATTGACAACGAAAATGGCGCATTCTATATGTTTCTACAAGTACCAATAATTGGACTGTTTTGGTCACGACAAGTGATTAGGTATTCTATATATATCCAAACCACTATTTTGGAATTACTTAGATTTTTCAAGTACAAGAAACATGATCGAGTTGTCCATTTCATGGCAAATAGACTACATAGGCCAAAGGCAACAGCAAGCCAAATTAATTTGCGTTAAAAAATGATCGGCTTGGAAGTTTATGTACAAAAAATTCATGTAAAGTTGCTATCGTGGCATGTTTCCGCAGTCAAATTTACGATGGGAACGACTTTTCAACAATAAAATTAGGGCTGGGCAGTGGGTCAGGTTCAACCAAACCTTTGTGGTCCCTGTGGTAGGTTTAGGGATGTTAATATATCTGATTTAGATTGGATATTTGACTGAACCGTTCTGAAAAAAATCAAATATGAAAAAAAATTAATGTCCGATTAAGAAATCAAATCTGATTTACTTTTAAGAAATGACATCCGATCGGATTTAGTTTTAAAATAAATGTTCTATATCGAATGCTCTTACATTTTGAAAATCCACCGAACTCGGTTCAGAGTTCGGATTCGGATCATATTCAAATTAATAAATCGGATTTCGGATTCATATATGACTTTTCTTTGTTCGTATTTGAATCCAAATATATGAATATCCAAAAAGCAGATACAGTTAAGGGTTCTGATGGCACCATTTGTGCACCATGTTCAGTCATGACGCCCACAAACTAAGGTAAGTTAGTTCAACAATGGACTTGGGTTGGGTCCCATTTTAATAAGTTAATAGTTTGCAAGTGACCAACTCTCTTGAGATGGAGTCAAGCATCGCTACCAATTCACCACCTTGGCCCTTCCCTTGTTTCAAAATAATCACTCTTCAAGCAAGCTATTGAAAAGGACTGGCTTGCTGAAATATTTCCGACTTTTGCCGCATAGCTTTATGCAATTGTATTAACAAGCTGATTATTTACGAGGAGGGCCGAATTGAAGTTTCTAAATTTTGACCTGGGCCTAAATATCATTTTTGAAAATTTTTACATAGGAAAAGTGATTTTTTTTTAAGGTTTTACATGCAAATTCTTAATTTTTTTTTGAGGTGGATCCATGGCCCTTGCGGGCCCTACCCTGGATCGGCCCCTGGTGATGAGCAAGGGACACTTATCGTAGGAAGGATAATTCAAGAGCATATATTATTAGTGCATGAGTTAGCGAATAGCTTAAAAAGGATCACGGTCCAATGTTGTTAAATGCAATGAGACTAAGCAAATGCATAGCAATGTACAAGCTTCGTGACCAAAATTGTGAATTATAATAATAAAAGAACCAAAATGAAGAGTCTAACTTTACCTAATTAGACAGATAAATATCATCAAGTTTGAATTATTATAATACAAGAAAAAAAATGCACAGTTATGGATTACTTCACATTGTTTATACCAATAATGCCAAAGAACTAGAGGAAATTCCAGAATTATGCAAAGCAGCAAAACGATACTTAGAAGTGACAAAAGCACCACTTATTTTCCTAAGAATATACGTTGCCCAAGCAAAAATATTTGAAGACAGAATAATCCTTACTATTTATGTTGAAAAGATAGGACTAACAAAGGAGCTTGTACAACCCGATTATCAGCAATATTAAGTCCTTGAGTATGCAAAGTTGCTCATAGGCCGCCCCTATGAAACCATGCATAGTTAACATCAAATGACGAATTTTGCTAGAAGTAATTTAGATGATAGAATAAATGAAATGGGAAGATGGAAAAATTAAACACAAGGACATGAATTTCTAAGTTTGCCCACATCATTTGAAAGCAAGAATTATGTCGACACCAAGACTAATTAATGGCTGAACCAATTTTCAGCAAACTTTATAAGATTGGAAAGTGATAGCTTTGAAGGAAATATTCACGGAGATGAGGAGGGGACTGGGTGCAGGTGGATGGCGATCATTGTCAACCAAGCCATCAAAAACTCACTAGATCCAGATGCACAAGACGAGCAAATCTGGCTGAGAGCAGGCAGGATGATGTCAAAGTTTGAGAGAGAGAGAGAGCCGATAAAATAGGAATATCTAACAAAATTTGGGGACAAGAGATCCCCTAAGTACAAAAACAATCCGCAAAAAACAAACCGCAAAAACAGAAATAGGAAGGAGAAATATATAATACAATGCACAGAAAAATAAGAAAGACGGAGCAACACAGTCACCTAGCCGCAGATAGGCAGCGGCGCTTCAATCGAATGACAAACTAGACATCCTCTTGCACAAGACGAGCCACAGAATCTAGCGAAGAGAAGGTACCCTTGAAGACCCTGTTGTTGCGGTCCTCCCAAATGCGCCACCACGTTGAAATGAGCCACGGCCTCCAGAAATGGCAGGAGAGAAAGAGAGAGAGAGGAGAGCCATATTGTGCATGAAATTTCGTGCGTCAGTATGGTTAATGACAAAAGTACCTTTCATTCACACAGAAAAAGACAAGTTTTTGATAAGAAGAAAATGAAAATAAAAAAATGAAATGACTACAAAGGACATGGTTTTTTTAAATTACAAAAACATTACCCTTCTTTTACTACAGGGTAGCGTAACGACATTCGCCAAAGAGATGGAGAGTGAGGTATTGTCATTCGTTAGAGATATAACAAAGAGAGTGAGCTGCATGCACCGGAGACCGGCGTGGCACACACACAACGTATATGCACAAAAAAAAAGGACCCAGGAAATTGAGGTATTTTAGAAAATTTTCACAAAGAAATGTTTTTTTTTCCTTTTTTGACGTTTAACTTTTCCACTATATTTTTTTTGTCCTTATAAATATCTGTATGTTTTATTGATCAGGAGTAGTCTGGTCAATATACCACCCAATGTATAACTTTTTATATATCGAGTGGTGCATCTAACCAGCTTTAGGTAGCAAGATGAATTTCTGAAGAACAAAAATGAAAAAAAAAAAAAAAACTTGAGTCTCCTATTTCTTAATGAGATGAAGTTTGGAAAAATGAAAAAAAAAAGAATAAAAACATTAGAAACCGAAGACAATGTGTTTTTAACAGTTTTTTAAAAATAAAAAAAAAATTGAGCATCAAGCGTACGCATTGGACAAAAGAGGCACATAAACTTGATGTTATATGCTTCAGCTTCAGATAGCAAGAGGGATTTCTGAGAAACAGAAATGAAATAAAACTTAAACCCTCTTCTTTCAGGCATCAAGCAAGTTTGCACCTCATAAATCCTGCAAGTCTTTATGAGAATGGAAAAGAATGCAATTCAAAGGGCTAAATGGTGCTTGTAAATAGTTGTCCAAGGAAAACTTCTTACCATTGATCATGTCAAAAGCTTTGGTGTTCAAATGGCCAAGCAACGCCCTTTGTGCCAAGAGACATTCATGGGAGTTTGTTGGGCTTTTGGTAGGACGGATCCTGCGGTGCTGCCAAATACCTCTGAAAGCACTGCCTGTACTACCGTCCTGATCTCCCAAGACCTCTTCAAGGTTGCTTCGGTGATTCTGAGCCAACTGAGTAAGGCTGGTCCGTATCAGCTTCTTATTCTTAAATGCAAAATGGTAAGGATTACCTGCAGATTTGTGGGCTGAAAAATCAATGTACCGATCGAGGGTAGTTTGAAAGCAGGGACAATTTGTGAGTGTCTCATGAATCTACTTCAAAGATTGAAATAATTTTATGGAACAATAGCTAATATCTGACGAACAGAGATTCACGGGACTGTCACAAAGTGTTCCTGTTCTCAAACGATCCCTTGAATGTCTGTTTGGTAAATGAAACGGTTTGTTATTGTTTCATGAATTTGGCTCAAAAGTTGAGATAAATCTATGAAACACTTTTGATGTGTTACATCAATCTGTTTCAATCTTTAAGCCATATTAATGATGAAACGGTTACTCATTGTTTTGTTTGCCAAACAAATTCTTAGGTACCAAGAACTTTTGTGTGGTGGTGGAGACACAAATTTAATACTAACTGAGGGCTTGGAATATGTGGAAGCTTCAATGCAACAAATTCCATGACACACTTATGGAATTAGTCTCTGACCTATGGCCCTGGGTCAGGGACAGAGGTGCTAATTGGTCCATTCCATTTGTGTTTGAGAGGGGAATAAGTAGAAGATGGGCTATTGGTTGAAGTGCAAGGACCAGGACAACAGAGTGTTTGTAGGCATGTGCTGTCTTCATGCTAATGAGAACTTGGAAGCAAGAAAATTGTAGATAAGTTGTCCCATGTGATCTGTCTGAGCTTTAATGAGAAGACTGTGACTCCACTTGTACTTCCTAGTTGGAGAAATTCTTGGAAAGCAGCAGGGGCAGTGAGGACATCTGTTAAAACCATATTTCAAGACTTTTTTATTTTATGGTACAGATGAATAGCGCACTGGGTCATGACAGTGACTATGGATTTCATAACATTAACCTCCTTAGAGTGGACTGTCTTGTTGCCCAGTGCGCTATACCCCATGGGCTCAGTACCGATACGCATAGAGGGCACACTGATATTTAGGACCAACCCGATACATGTTGACTCACTTTGACTCGAGCCGCTCCTTAGAGTGGATTGTCTTGTTGCCCAGTGTGCTATACCCCGCGGGCTCAGTACCGATACGCACAGAGGGGACACTGATATTTATGACCAAACCGATACATGTTGACTCACTTTGACTCGAACCGACCTTAGTAAAATATTCTTACCAAGATGTAAACTTTTTTTTTCTTGTGCATATGAGAACTAAGTCACCGGACTCTTCTAGTTTACTGCCGTATCGGAGTCCGCATCGAGTCGGGTGCGCACCGGACATGGGTGTGGCTCCGACTCACACCCGAGCCCAGTTAGGATGTCATATTACTATACTTATATAGTATATGTTGTTTTGATATTTTTCTATGCAATACAATTATTCAGAATAATTATGTTATATACATTAATAACAAAATTGTAATAATATGCTTATTTTGTTATATATATAATAAATTAAAAAATAATAATAACAAAATACCCTCACCGCACCGCCGCACCTAAATTTTTTGGAATGTGCCGTTCCGGCACTCGCACCCACACCCTGCAATATGGTGACATAGTATGAGAATAATTTGTAAATAGGTTGCAAACGATTCGGACACACTTAAAAGTTGTACCGATTCAGCTGTATTAAATAAGATCTTTCTGTCATATCAAATCCGATCCGTTTGCAACGCTGAATTTGTGAATCGCAATTTGCTGATGCGAGTGGTTTTGAGGTGAACACGTGAATAAATGTTGGAAGATATTAAAGAGAAAATAAAGGCCAAAAAAATCAAGGATCTGGAGGTCATTTAGTAAAAGCTCGAGGAGGGTTCGGTAATCACGGTTCGCGATGGCAGGCCAACGTCATCCATTCAAAATTTGCAGAAAGAAGAGGGAGGGAGGGAGGGAGGAAGGGCGGCAGAGAAAATAAAGAAACTTCGGGAGGGGGGGAGATGAGCACGCTCTCTTCGAGCTCTGCTATTTGCTTCTTCGCGAAGTCTCCTTCTTCTTCATCCTTTCTTCCTCCTTCCTCCTCTTCTTCGTTTTCGTCTCATTACTTGAAGAACTCCGGGTTTCCGTTCTCCCGTTGCGCCCCGGTTCGAGGTCTCTCTCTCTCTCTCTCGCTCTAGCTCTCGCTTTCTGAATTTTTCGGATGTCGATCTTTTCTGCATTTTTTAACTGAATTTTCAGTTGTTGATAGATTTTTTCTGCATTTTGAACTGAATTTTCAGTTGTTGATCGTGCTTGCTTTCTGTCCAGCATGTGATTTTTTTTGTTTCTTTGAAGAAATTATGTCGCATTTGGAAGATGCCCGAATCGCACAGCCTCGTTATCTTGGATATTGGATCTCGTTTTCTTTTTCTTTGATTCTTTATTGGCTTCGAAGTTGTTTCGCAGCCGGTTTCGTCATTTGGAAGTGGAAACTTCCGTATCTTTAGGCCGTTTTTCTGAGGATTTATGATAAGAGTTTTCTGTTCTTTAGTCTTTAAGATGCACGAGAATTTTAGGTAATGCAAGTCGTAGGTATCCTTCGTATGATTTTCGAGCTACTGATCGACAGGTAGAATGGATTTCAGAAAGAAAAAAAAATTGAAGTTTCCTTTGAATTCTGTAGTTATAAATGAATCAAGAGGGACGGAGGTATCTCAGGAACGAGCGAGCGAAAGATCTGATGCAGACAAGCTCGTCGACAAGATGGACTTTGGCGAGCTGTGCAATGAATTCGAGTGTATCAGCAGTCCTTTTGTTGAATCTACCGCGAGGCAGCTAGCACGCGACATTTTGGAGTTGAGGGAAGGCAATCGCGCGCTCGGAACCTATTCAGTATCTGTCAAATATAAGGTCATTCTTCTGTATTTTCTACTTCTGCTCTATATTTGTCTGTGTTTCTTTCTCCTCTTTCACTGTTGTTCTTCTCATGGTGAGAAAGCCTATTGGCAAGTGAGAGACTGAGCATATATGCTTTTCAACTTGGTTGCCACATTACATTTGCCCATTTTGTTCTCGGTGCTGGTTGATTGCTTTTGCTTCTCCTGATTTGTGCACCCTTAGTTCTTGGTCTATTAAATTTCATGAGGTGCACACTTCCTTCAAAAATGGCCATTGCAGTTCTAAAATTTGCCTATGTCGTAATGCAAAATCTGCTTTTGTTGTTTTGCTTCTACTTGAGGAATTGTTAGGCACAGTTTTTCTTGATGCATGTAGGTTGGCACCGAGAAAAAATCTTGTGTGACCAGTCGAGTTTTTAATGTTTTTGTTTACCTGTGAATGGTGCTTTCGTAGGTAAAACAAGGAAATAAACATCTTAGGTATAAAATTCGTAATTGTATTTTTCAAAGCTGTCACCTCAGTAAAACCATGTTCATTATGTGAATTCACAGGCTGATGGATGCTATTTGATTAGTGAAACTATAATTGAGCCACCTCAATCCCTCCCTTTAACTGTGTAACTTAGGTATTGGCTTCAGTGCGAAAGAACAATGCCATGCGAACAATGTCCGTGAAACTGGAAATAACTAGCTAAGGTAACCAAAAAGAAAGCAACTCATAGCTTGACGCAAACAAGAAACTCCCCTTTTTCCCTCGACACTGAAATTACCTGATTGTAAATAATAGTAAGAGAGAAAGAAAGATTTGACTTCCTTTGCTAGGAGAAGAGAGATTCCATAGTGGTATATAAGCCTTGTGGAAAGCAGGCATACCACTGAAACCAACATCTTTTTTTCTTTCTATGCTTGAATAACTCCAGCAAGCAGTGGGGATTAAGTTGTGAACGCTAATAAGTCCATACAATCATAACAATGTTGAAGTTTTATTAAAGTGGTCAAAAAATGGAAACAGGGAAGATTGCTAGTATTTTTGGGATGCATAATGCATGTATAGTTCCTGTATCTAGTTGCAGCACTGGGTCTATGTGGGAAACGAAGTTAACATGCCAAGTCATATCAGTTTCATAACGATGGAGTGCTATATAAATTGTGAAGCATAATATTTATTGTTATGATATCTCTTGCTTCTTTGGTCTCTAACTTAATTGGCTTTGACATCTCTCTACTTCTTTTGAATCTTCACGTGGCAGACCAAGCATTATGGGGTTAGTACCATAAGAATGACTGCGTTACGATGAGATTTGATGAATGTTACATCAAATAGTGATCGTTCATTTGGTAGCAATGTCAATTTCTGCCCTTTTCTTGCAAACTTTACCTACTTTTGATTTATCTGAAGTGCAGGATCCAGTTAGGGCTTTTACTGGTCGCAAGAAGTACAAGCGACCACTGTGGGTGACCGGAGCATTGGACAAGCCCTCAGTGGTAAGAATTTAATTTACTCTCTGGGCCTGCTGAAAACCTCCTTGACTTTATTTCATAGCGTTCCCTTTTTTAAAATCTTAGCCTTTGTCCTCTGGGATTCGAAGGATCCTGAGAAGTTCAATGCCAAACATAATTAAACTAAGAAAGAACTGTTTTTCTGAAAGACAGAAGTTCTTGTCGTGTCACATCAATGATGATATATCAAGCTGTCACATGGGCACAGAGATACCACGCGAGTCAGGTGCATCCAGGTGCCAATGCAGCATCGATGAGCTGTGGTTTCTCTATTAATAATAGTTATTTACTTTACAGTTTACACCCTACTTCAATGCATATATTTCTTTTATATTTGTGATTTTGTACGTACATGGGTGGGAGTGCATGCACTCATGTGGAGCATTTTCAAAAAAAAAAAAAAGAAAGTAAAAACTTGGTTTTACATATATATAAGAGTTGAAATCCCCTAGTCGTCATTCAATTTGACTGTGTGAGAGGGCATTCAGACGACAGAAAAGATCCAGTCTGATATATATATATATATATAACAACAATAATATTTCAAGCAGAACACATACATTTATTACTTATATTCATAATATATAAATTACTAATTCCGTCATGTCCTGCACCAACTCAAGGGTCTAGCCATGTCAACACGGGTACAGCGCCCTTCCAGAAGCATTGGTGCACCGCCAACGTGTGGCATAGCCCTGATGCGATTGTATATTCAGTATGGACAGTTAGGCCATCTCACAATTAAGTGCAAGCTACAGGAAAAGATATTAAAGAGAGAGAGAGAGAGAGAGAGAGGAAAGCCTAAGCGACAAGAAGATGACATAAGGAATATAAATAAATTATTGAGGAAGAGAGACCAAAAGGAAGAGGCTGCAAGGAGTTGAACTAGGTAAATAAATGTTGATTGGCAAAAGCCAACAATTTGATGGGGTTCAAAATGTTCCCGTTACTTTCAAAAGCTGCCATCATGCTTATCAAAGCCACTCAATGATAGACCATAGACTACACTTTCTGTGCAACTATGCTTTGCTTGACTTTTGCTTTCTGGAAGATCATGCAACGTCTCTTCTAAAACTAGTTTCTGTGCAACAACTATGCTTTGCTTGACTTGGTGACATTAGAACACATGCGCTTTAGAGTTTAGATTGCCGAGTTCTATCCCATGTTTCTTTCTATTGCTAACATAGTGGTCCTCAGTTCTTTCCTGTGTACAAGGACTAATTATTCAATTTCCTCAATAAAAGGAGAGTAGTTCGTGATTGGGTTAATCAATTTGGATTTCTTCATGCATGTGTTTTCTTTTTTGGAGTACGAATGATATTTTATTGAAAATCTTCATCCAAATAATTCTATGAATCTCTTTACGTCCTTAACGCTTTGGAAACTGTTGAATCTGCCGGATGGATAACAGTGGATGCTTCGAAGTGAAAAATTTTCCCTTTATAACATTGGTAGAGGACTATTGCCTTCTTGAGTGTCTCAAGGTTTTCTATAATGTTTTTTCTTTGCTGCCTTTACATTTGTTAGAGTGTTCAAGAGATGATGATGCTATCTACCAGCGTACTGAACATCAAATGGACTGTAAGAGGAAGACCAAAGTTTGTTCTGGCTAGCATTGGAGGAGACTTGATTATACGCATCAACTCGGTTTTTACTTTGAATCAAATAAGTGGTCAAGTGCTTGAGCATGAAGAATCTTGGGATGTTTCAGCGTCATCCATAATTGGGCAGGCATACTTCTGGACCTCTAGGCGATTGTATGCTCTAACTGAATCTAGTAAAGATATTGCTGATGGCATCACAGAATTAACAAGTCCACTTTCAAAAGGAAAGGAGAACTTAGAGATTTATCCAGATCCTACTGGTGATCCAACAAAGGTAAGTTGCATCTGTCTGCGGTAACAGCAGCTATCGTAACACAATGGTACACGACCACTGTAGTCATCTAACATTCAGGTTCATCCGCCAGACCCAAGAAGAAAAAAAAAAAAGATAAAAGATAAGAAGCTTATGGGTTCGTTGCTTATGCATTTTAAATAGAATTTTATTTTACGAGCAGTGGAGATGCTTAATTAATTTAAATGCAAGATTTGAAGATTAGCTAAGAAAAACTGCTAGATAGTATATTGAAAATTTTTTATTTTTGAAATTCAAAGCTTCACAGTTTGCCTCTGTTTCTTGGTCAGTTCTTCCAAAGGGATGACAGTTTCCAAAGGGACGCTTACCAGATTGCCCTCTTCCTGGCCATGCTTTACTTTGTTGTACAGTTTCTTAAGATCACTCTGTGATCTCTCTCTCTATGTAACCATGTATATCAAATCATGTCCTGTTACAGGAGGTTCTGTAATCTTGCACAGATGTTGAGTGTATCCACTGTAATATGATTGTATCACTAATAAACTCTGCCTCAGGCGTTTTGTAATTGTACATCTAATATATGCCCCTGGAAGTTAAAACCTAATGGAGTATGCTACATCTTTTATCCTGATTCTGCTTTCGACAGTTATCATCAACTTAAATTCATTTCTCTAACAAGACATCGGTCAAAAATTTCTCACTAAAGTGACCAAACAATTCATGATGTCCTTGCAAAACAAACATCCATTATCACAAACAGGACAGGACATGAGAAAATTTCCCATAAGTTTGTTACAGGTTTAGAGCAGGGGTCCTGTAAAGATGCAGCAAGTTCCTTCATGATGATGGTGGCTTGGGCCACCTGCAAAGCGACAAAGAGGCTACATTGAGGTTTTTCTTTGTCCACTGATAGGTACCCGTGATTAGAATCACAAGAAAAAGAACCACCAATCTTCGTAAAAAATGTCCCATATCTTGAACCCTAAGACTCCGTATACAGTTCAAAGTCCATAGTTACATAAAACATGTTTATAAAAAATTCAAGAAAAAATAAGTCAGACGAAAAAAGCAGCAAAAACACTGCTTTTGAAACAAAACGCGAAATAGAAAAAATGAAAAAAAAAATACATTTTTTCATGTTTTCCTCCTTTTTCATTTAAATCTCTTCACGTGTTTAATGTCAGGCTGCTTGTTTCCATTTCTAATTTTTATTAGTTGCTTAACTACTTATTTTTATGTTGTCTGATTAGTTTCTCATTTATTTATTTTTTTCCAACTTTTAGGTTTTTAAAATTTATAAAAAAGTTTAACATCTTTTTTCCATTTTTTCCAAAGCCCATCATATGATACCAGAGAAAAACCTCACCATTTAAAATTTGAAAACGACATTTGTGACTAGTGCTTCAAAATGAATATGAACAACTGCCAAATTGAGCTTGAACCATGGAATGCAAAGGGCAGATAAGGAATTATGATTGTAAATCCAATTATAGAATGATTGAACTCTTTAATTTGACAGAAAAGACAACTTTAGAGATTACTCTGTTTGATGAATAATATCTTCTCATTTACTATTTGTCATTTAGTTATATTGTTAAGCATGAACTGTAACCACGAAAGTAAATAGTTAACAAGAGGAAGCAAAATTTAACACTCGAGCTGGTCTTGTTTCAAAAAAGCCTCGTCTGCAATGATAAAGATAACATTTGCCAAAGAAAATACCATAGTTTCTTTTCAGCATTGACAACATAGATGGCTTTTCATGGAAAAGAAACACAAGTTTTCCCCCTAGCAAGGATGCAGTCGACCTATGAACTTAGGATGTGTTCAATGGGCTAAATACATGAAAAAGAGGATCCTGATCAAGTTTTGCACACAAAAAAAGCCAAAAAGCTATAACCATACACGAACCGGTTACCTCCCTACAGGAACCAGACGATAAATATCATTCACAACTAAACATCCAAGAGAAAGGTCTGAGGTTCAGATGGTGAAAAATTCTCAATCCCAGAAAGAGAGATGGTCATAGATTTTTTGGAATCAGTTGATCCTTGCTATTTTGAAATGCATTTTTAGTTCCAACAATTATGATTATAAGCATCAGACATAAGCATGCAATTAAGTCCAAACGAAGAATAATTTTTGCAAATTTTAGCTGTTCCAAATCCAACTCATGTATTTGTTGCCATACTGCAAACACAGTTAACCAATCTCATTTCCTAAAAGAATAGATTCCTTTTCTTTTTTTGGTTTTAGATTGCTCTTAAATCTAAAGAATCAAAATGTCATGTACATTTACCGGTGAAACATTAGAAAAAAGAAAAAATTTCCACAAATTGCTCTACAGAAATATCACATAATTGCTTGTTTGATCGGTCAGAAGAATGCAAGTTGCTACATTTTTGTAAAACTGTTTTCCTTCTTCTCTTTGTCTCAATCTACACTTGTAAAAAAATCAGCTAGCAGATGATTAGTTTTGACGTCGGTCTTCACCAGGTTGCAAATAAAACTCTTACTGTGGCCTCTTCAGTAAAAAGCAGCTGCCCAAACAATGAGAAGCAACACCAGCATTGATCTATGTGTGGTGAGAGTCCAAGCCGGTGAGAATGCCGGACCATGCTTATGATCATAAGATCTGCAAACATGACAATAACAACAGAAAAATCTCTTATTAATAATATGATACCCAAAAATAAATCCATAAGCGAAAGATGCTTGTCTTACTCCTGCTGCATGTATTTAAGTGCACCACAAAATATAGCATTGTCGGGAGGTGTCAACTCTGTTTTATTGTTAATTTCTGGATTAACCACCCTCATGTAGAGTTCCTGCCCCAGATACCATGAGTCAAGGTTCTCTGCACGCAAATTCCACATTCCCACGTTGTCTAAATAAACCAGAATGGCTGTCCATCCACCAGGGAAAACCTGTGCAATCAGTCAATTGAGAAGTAACTATTAAACCTGAGAACAGCATCAAGAGGTTGGGATAAATGACGCACCACAATTTGGTTAACACAACAATTTGTCCAATTTAAATCTTCTAAACCATCAAGGTCATGCAGGATGATAATGAATCACTTACAACATGGAAAAAAATGCAAGATAGACCATAGTTCCTGGCATTTTAATACATTTTTCCACTGGGATGCATCAGAAGACCCATGACAAGCACAGAATTTAGCTTGTAATGCCTATTCTTAATATGACGAGCACTTGTAAGGTACTTGAGACTATTACGACAAGATGAGATCACATGGAAAAAGAATGTCTCCATCAACTTGAACCGTCTGAAGGCTATGATTATTCCAGAGTTGACACCCACTTAAGGAAAAAAATGATAGGCAACTCGTAACCTATTTTTCCCAGATAGAATAGCAAGACCTCATAATAAACCTCTTCCTGTAGAACTATCAGAAAGTATCATTAATCTAACTCAGAATTACTTGTCAGGTATGAGAAAAAGTTACTAAGATTATGCTGAAGCATGTACGCAGGTCACAATATACGATGCTGATGTTGAATTCATATTTACCTATAAAAATAATTTATTTCCTATATAGTTAACATGGTTTTAAACCTTTAAAAAGGCCATTGAGACCTAAGAATGATGACACCCTTAAGACATCTCCATCATATTCCATGCCCACGTTGCATATGAGCCTCACTACTAATACTCCCTGATGCAATATAGTGCAGCATCCTCCAAGCAAAAAATATTAACTTTTAACTTCCAAGTGTAACACTGTGAAGAAAATACTGCTTGCAAGAAAACTTTAAAACTTTGGCAGCTGGCCCTCGAATTAATCTGCTGGAAAGAACACCAACTCTGGCTCATCGGAGACATTCTTGCACACAGTTGGCTTCATTTTATTTTAGGTTTTGGACTAAAAGTCTGTTATGCCTTTGCTGTACCTCAAACTTAATGCTATACCTGTGTTGTACTGCGCGCAACTGCATCCCACCTGTTGTACGAGTTTCTGCTGTTCTCTGTCCAGTTCCCATAATCCATTCTGCAACAATAGATGCAAATGACACCAATCATGCCTCATGCATCAGAATAGCAAGCTTGTGGAAGAAGAAAATTAACAAAGAGCGGAGCTCACCCAACAACGAAAAATGCATATCCGTCCAAGTGATAGCTCTGAACAGTTGTAGCAGTATTTTGAAATATAATTTCTACAAATCCCTTGTAGGTAGCATTTATTACTGATGTATCCATTTTTGGAGGTCTGTTCATTGGTTCGTTTGGAAAATCAAGCTTAAAAATTCCAGGAACGTTAAACTGGTCTGCAAGCTTTAGAGGTGTGGAAGGTATGAAATATGAAATTCCATTCAACGTAGTCCTCATCTTCCCCTTGATCATTTGATTAGGTTCATTTTCTATTCTGTACACATCAGTAACTGGAATCTGACCATATCTAAAGGATCCTTGCGGATTAGGACGTGCACCACTTGCTGATGTGTTCCACCTGAAGGGATATTACAAGATAGAACCATTAGCACTCAAAATTTGGATCACATTTTAATTGTCAGAAAGTTATAGTCACCTTATTGATCGGGCTTGGTTAACAGAGAAGGATTTGTCATAACTGTCATTTGGTGGATCAGGAAGTGGGCCAGACGCAGGGCCTTGTGAATTGGAATAGTGCAAGATGGCAACACCTGTCACTTTGGTCCACTCTGATGAGTTGACAAATCGTGCACTTGCAACCACATAGTAATCACTGCTTGCATTCTGGTCCATTGTGACCAAGAATGTGTACGACTGACCAACATGAATATCAAGGTTTGAATAGTTCTGCTGGACTGTATATGACCCTTCAGTCTCCACAAGCAGCATTTGATGGTTCTGAATTCTAAAATTTAGGCTAGTTGATACACCAACATGATGAACTCGGACTCGATAAGTCTTTCCTGTTCCAATCCCACGTTGATAAAACATATAAGATAGCGACCAATAATCTGTAAAATATGAGAGAAATTGCACAACTGCAAAAACTTTTCCATACAAAACACTATGGAAAATAGAGTAGCTGTTTTAAGAAATGGCCAGAAAGAGTAAGAATTTGGTGAAATGGAAGCTTTCCAGTGGGTTTTAGTTCTAGTCTGTGAAAGCAGGACTAGGCCCCAGAAAAAAGGGGGGGAAGATAAAGAGCACAAGAGTCAATGTGGGAGTTCACGCCATTGTGTCTAGGCTACCATCCAGCACCCAGGTGTTTCGGCCAAGCGTTTAGGCTACTACCCAGTACCAAGGCAGGAGGCTAGGCACACTGTTGAATATAATGGTTCCAACTTGTAAATTAATCTAAACTAAATGGCCAACATCAACCATATGAAAGTACAGATTAGACACTGTTACCAGTGCAGAAACAAAAGTGATACATAGAACAGGTGGGAAAATATATACAGGATTCCTAAGTGCACTGATTCTGAAGCCAAATAATACAGTTACAAAACAGCAGTTTTAGCACATAGTTGGTCAGAACACCAGCTTAGTTCTTACCACCACCAGCACCTAGGCAGGAGGCTGAGCAAACTGTTAAGTATAATGGCTCAAACTTGTAGATTAATCATAAACGGAGTGTTCAATATCAACCAGAGGCAAGTACATAACTAGATACCGCGACCAGCACAAAAACCAAAGTGGTATATACCATGTACAAAAAGTAGGAAAATATATAAAGTATTTGAAGGTGCATTAATTATGCAGCTAAACAATACAAGTACTGACAGCAGTTTTTAACACAAATAGCTATTTAGAACTCCAACCTAGTTCTTACCTGGTTCAACATTTATCTGCTCATATGTTATACCAGGTGGCACAAGTGCCTGATCATACCGATATGGGCCCAATCCATTTATAAGAACCCCATCAGGCACCCCAAGAGTTAAACCATTATCCAGATCCCTTCTTAAATCCTGCCAGAAAATGAGGCCAATAAAATTCCAAGGAGTCAAGGACCAAAGGTGCCCTACGATAAAAGCCTTTGAGAATTCTCAATGCAAAACATTCCTACCTTCTGACTCCTTGTATACCAGTCAGATATGAAAAGGGTAATATCCCCATCAGGTGCTTCAAAAGGTATTGGAATGACTTCACGATTATTCACAATAAAATCACCATAACCACCTGCAGCTCTTTGAAGATAGATTGATGGAAAGTAGAAAAAACTTCCAATCTGATCTTTGACTTGAAATTCGTATGTCCAATTCCAACCAACGGGAATTGGGCAAGTAGTTCCCAACACACCATCCTGCCAGGAATTTCTTCTTTGTTGTATACCAGACCTGCAACGTAAACGTGATCATCAGCAACAGCAATGAGACATTGCCCAAAGGAGCTATTACATTGACTAGCTTTCCATACCAAGTGATGAGTAACGGCTCATCCAGATTGTTCCAAACATTCACAAGTGCATTCCAGTTGGTGGTTGCATTGATAGGAGGTCCAGGGAACATTCCATTGATTGCAATTACCTAAAATGCAAATCACATACCAGTCAGAAACAAGACAATTTTCACAAAGGAAAAACGGCCAGGACAACAAAGAAATAAACATAAGAAAACACCCATCCGGAAAAAAGAAAGTTTTTCAAAAGAGCAAGGAAAAATTAAAAAAGCTGTTACTCATTATGCAGATACTCTGGGGCTGAAATATCGACATTTACATGACTCACCATAACCTACTAAGTTCCAGGTTCGAGAAAGAATTCTGCCGAGATAGAAAGGTAAAGGACATGACAGGTCAAAGACAGGGCATTCTCAATATACCATAATCTGACCGAGCTCGGGAAGATAGGACAAGCCAAGATAATGAACATCAAATAGACTTGAATGTTGGGTGATTCAGCTGAATTTTTTTTTTTCTGGCTGTAGAGAAAATCGGAGAGCAAACAAAAGATAAAAAGGGATGAATTTTATCGGTTCAACCTTCAAATCTTGATTGGTTGTGCCAGGAAGAAAATGCCAGTGGCGATCTTATTTTGCTACAAAAGAAATGCAAACGTGAGAAAATGCAGTATCATATCAAATGCAGACGAAACTTCCCAAGGACAACAGATTACTACTAAAAAACAGAGGCACGGGAAGCGATTGAGCAGAAGATGAACAACTCTTCCTATCAAGAGATTTTATCTTCCCAAAAGACGCCACATATAACCAGTTTCATAAAATGCCAAATCATATTTTCTTCAACACAGTGTAGAAAACCAAAGCAACCAAAGAAGTCAACAAGAGTAGCCAAGAAAGAAGCAACAGACGATACACAAGATCAGACCTCCACAATAGAGGAGGCAAACTCAATTTTTACACAGGAAGGAGACTCGTTTAACAGTGACCCCAGCAAAACCCGTAGTTCACTTTTTTCCAGCACTTGGGTGTTCTCTCTGTGTTTCCAGCCCAGCAAGAATTTGCAGACTCCATAAGTTCACCACCACTTTTTTTTATGAGAAATCAGCACTAACCCATGACCATTCACCAGCAAACCAAGAACAAGCAACCACCCGTCTTCTCTTTCCACACACAACGTTCAAACCAAACGGAAGAAAATGTACCGCCAAGAAGAAAAATCCAAAAACCCGCCAAAGGCATGACGAGAACAAAAGTGGAAGGAGAAACTACACCTTCTGCTTCACTCCAAGCGGAGAAACATCCTTGTAGGAGACTTCCCACTCATAGTAGACGGAAGGGTCGCCACCCAGAGCCCGAGAAGCACAGAAAAGAAACACGGAACAGAGCCACCAAGAGAAACGCCCCGAAAGCATCATCCGTCGTCTCGATCTCTCACTCGCTCAGAGGCAAGAGAAAAGGCAGAACCAGAAAGCGAGACAGTAGAGAGAGAGAAGAGAGAGTACGCATATGTAACCGTTCCGGCGGTCTAATTTTGGAAACCGGATTACGAAGCTACCCCCGAATGTTCCTTGCTGTAACAAGTGTGGGATCTGCCGCTTGAGTCCCACTCTGGCTTTCTAAACTTTAACACGGCAATCAGAGTGGGACGATAAATGCAAACAAACCAAAACGTAAAGCCCTTAGAAAGATATAATATGTCTGATTTCATAGAAGAATTTAATGGCCGAATCTTCTCTTCCTAAACCTGGCCGTCCTAGATCGCCAAGGAACCGAGCTTCACCTGGTTTCATGTTGGGCTCGAGCCCACCTGAGTTTTTTGAGTTCATCAAGAAACGATCTGGGCTAGGTCCAATTCAGTATCACAAGTTCCGATTCTTCTTTTTTTTTTTTTAATTTGCTGAATACATATATATCTATATCTATACCTATATATATATGATGTATTAAAATAAATTATCAATATGAACAACATCAACTTAGTAATGATTCCCGAATTTCAAGATATGAAGATATGGTGAGCATGGTTAGTTTGACCTAAAGATGCATGTAATAGGTAAATATTAACGATAAAATATTTAGAATTACCATTTTAATCTATGTCAAAAATATATATCTACCAGGGGTGGATGCAGGCAAGAGCTACATGTGGGTAATTGCACATAGGTTTTTATCTTGATATTTTCGAGTAATTATTTTTAGTTATATATTAGTGCCTCTAGAAATTTAGAATTATATACCCAGTGCTGTTAAACTAGAATTTTTCTAGCTTCACCCCTTATATCTAGCATGTCAGTCAGTGTATTGAGAGAAAAACTACAAGTTCTTTAATTTGAAAACTCACTTTTAACATGTATAAGTAGAAAAAAAGAAGATTTAATCTAGTTCAAGTGGACTAATAGAATCTTTATCAAGGGCGGAGCCAAGGGGGAGCCCGTTGGGACCCTGGCGCCCCTCAAAAAATTTACATCTAAATTTTAGAAAATTTCACTTGTCTGATATAAAAATTTTGAAAAATAACATTTCAGCCCATATTAAAATTTAAAAACTTTAATTCAATTCTTCTCATGAAAACCTTTTGGCTCTGCCCCTGAATCTTATGTAACTTGTTAGTAAAATTTGTATGTGTGCTTGTGAGAGAAAGAGAGAGAGAGTTTTGAAGAGGACCTAAGTTGATGCTTAGCGAGGGGCAATTGAGCTGTTATTGGCAGTGTATGAGAAGCTATATTACTGTTGCCCTATTTTTAAGAATGAGATCTCGGGGAAGATGTCCAAGGGCAGACAAGGGGATGGAGTTAATACAGATCCGGCCATCAAGCAACTGCTGAATCTCAAGTCCTTAGATCTAGGATCTCTGAAATTACTCAACTCCGCCATTTTTGGCTTCATTAATTAGACCCAAAACCCAAAGATCTGAGATCTAATTTGCAAGATTGGGAGCTATTCAAGTGCATGTTCCTAAGAATCTCCGAATCTTCATATTCAAATACTTTTGGTCAAATGAAGATTTTTCAGACTTGAACATGTTTTTGCTTTGTTGCTAAAGCTATGGCGGTTTTTAATTTTTTTTTTTGTTAAATTTCTCCAACTTTAATCCAAATTGATGATGCAAGATCCTTAATACACTCATGAGGAACTCATAAAAAATGCTTTTCTACCATCTTCGATGTAAAAGACGTAAAGGACTCAGAAAACCTCAAGAGTTGGTGCAACTGATAGGAGAGGCGCTGTAGGTGGTCAGTCTCTATTTCAAATTCTTAAAGCGCCAACTTTTTATGTTGTAAAATGGAGGTACTGGTATGCAAGTTGAAGCATAGTGAGAGCATTAGTTGGAGACACTAAAATCAGGTATGGTAGTGAGGGGAAGGGGAGAAGTATAGCGGCTTCGTTCCTCTTGGTAGACAGTATGATAAAATACTCTTCCTATTGACATAATAAAATTTCACTATTGACATAATAAAATTTCTTGAAAAGTCCAAGCATCTTGTGAAAATCATGAAATTGATAGAACTTGATAAACAAAAAAGAGTGCTTCACAAGCTACCCTAACTTGGTACATGTACACTTTAATAAGAACTAATAAAAAAAAGGTATTATTATTATTATATTGGAATATTGAGACTTCGACAGAAACCTGGATTATATGCATTGGAAAACGAGTTAAATCCAAATCTAAGATAAATCCAAATACAAGTGTATCTGAATCAGAATGCGTGCCAAAGTTGAACGTAATTGTACTTGTCTTGAAGATCAAATTCAGAAACTGAATCCAACTCCAACCTCAACTTCAAATATTACCAATCTTCATAATAATTTGCAAACGCCGAACACGACAGGGTGTTCTTTGATACAGGAACACCGGCGGTATTGGGGCATACAGTTCCTATCATTCCAGGGACGGTGCTCTGTGTCCCCGTCCATGTCTGCCTTGTGTTTGCATGTAGCAGAACAAACGCCCCCCATTTATCGTAAGTGTGTTAGCGCTAGGTTCTTACTTGGCATTCCGCCAATTTGGTGGACTCTGAAGTTCAATGAACTCTACCGACGGTTTCGCAGGGAATGCCGCCGTATTCTGTTTTCGCAGAACTCGGGGTTCCATGCCATTAATCACGCCTAAGCTGAATCCAGTGTATCCTTGGATTCGGAGAGATTCTGAAAGAGCATTAATCACTCTATAACTGAATCCAATATATTCTTGGATTCGGAGATCCTGATCATATATATATATATATATATATATATATATATATATATATATATATATATATATATATATATATATATATAGAAAGAGAGAGAGAGAGAGAGAGAGAGAGAGAGAGAGAGAGAGAGAGGCTTCTTGTCGGTCCTGCCACCCCTTTAGCATCTCTCTGCTGGCTTTAGATGGTTGATGGATAGGTTGAGGGTTTTGGTGTGATTCTTTTTCTTTTCAAGGGGGTACTTACATGTATAACAAAGTAAATATGAAATGACCTTAATGTAACAATGAAATAAAATTGAAAAGTTGGTGTGGGCAACTGCCCACACCTCTGCCGCTGCAAGCACCCCTCCTGCCGAACGTCTAATAGTGTTCTTGCTTTTCTGTCACCAGTGCCTGATACATTCCCATCTTCATATCAAAATGGTTGTCAATTTCCAATTCTATAGCTTCCACTTGGAACTGCTCTTCCAACAGTGGCCACAATTGCTTTCAGCGGAAGACATTTTTGTTGTCAAAGATGAGGGCCTGTGCATGACTACATCTCTTGGTCTATGCCTCTCTAGCTATCCTGGATCGCCACCTCGGTCTTGTGGGGCTGATACATATAATTTGACCCAAATACAATCATTAAAACCAAGGTTTTAGATTGGGCATCGTGGGGTATATCTCTGTGGGGTAGCTCACACCTACCTCCGCCCCTGACTAGAGGTTGAGTTGAGATCCACCAAACCAAGCACTCAAGCGCCGTGTGAGAGTAGTCCCGGTTGGGATCCACTAAATTACATGGTTTTGATCCACCACACTAGGAACCCAAGCTATGTTCTGGTTGTTACACAAATTGCATTTCTTTGGCCAACTTACTACCCTGTCTATATATATATATATATAGTTGGCAGGTGTAAGGCCCTTTAGTGTTAGACTTATAAGGAATCATCATGGTTATTGATCTTTACCCTTTAGTGTTAGACTTATAAGGAATCATCATGGTTATTGATCTTTACGAGTTGCATAATTGAGAGAAAAACAAGAGAAAAGTTGTTAAGTTACTGTGCATGACGAGTAAAGTACTATATCTATCTTGTAAAAATCAATGATCATGATGATTCCTTATTTTTGTGCTGCTTATCTGTGTTTGCTAGAAATTTCTATTTTGTGAGTCTTAGTTAAGGGTTTACTGTTCTTTCCTTGTAGTAGTTTCCTTGCATTTTTCGAGACTATGGGGGTTTGTATAGGAGCTTTTGTTGGTGTATGTTGTTTTTTGCATTGCCTTCATACGTCGCTTTCTCTTGGTTTGGTGGTTTTTGTTTGTCTCCAATCAGTTCGATTGAAGCCTTGCAGCCCTTCCAACATCATGTTGAGAGTAATTTATTTTTAGTGACGTTGGTTAATGCTCTCCCTATGGGAGAATGGTTTTTTCTATTTTGCGCCGTGAGAAAGAAAGAGTTGGAAACCCTTAAAATATTGTAAATAAAACCCTAGCATTTTAATACTTTTTCCAAAAACTAATTTGGTATAAAGCATCCCTTAGTTCAATTCATCTTTATGAAAAAGTATTGATGGATAACACATCCCATCAATTTGATTAATAATCTTTAGTGAACTATCAATTAAAGTTGGGGATTTGAAATTAATATTCATATTTTGTAGTTCACCTATTCCACAAACTACATATATGTACACATCACATGTAAGCTTTCTCAAAATCTTCAATACGAATACAAAGACTCCAGAGTTGAACCATTTTCACACTTACACTTAAACTTTATTTACATGATAAAGTTGGACCAAGTTGAGGAAATCCTCTTTATACTCAATTCGCTGAAAAATGTTTACTTATACTTTAATTGTCATTTTATTCCATGATCTGTCAGATGCCATTCTAAAAAGGAAGGGCCACCAAGGAATCATATTCCCCTTCTCCAAAGTAGGGGAGCTAAGTGAATATGTATATAGTTTACCAAAATATTTTATACCACAGTTGTGTAAACAAAGAAGCTAGTGCGGGCAACTGCCAACACCAGTCCATAGGCTTTGTTAATGCTTTTCTATATTCTATGAAGAACAAGCGCCAAAGCTTCTTGAATTAGCGACTGATTGCTTACGAGCCGCTAGCCCCAGCTAGTGCACCAAACCACCGAGTTGATTTTGTTAACACTATTGGCACACCGGTTCAGAATGATGACTCTCACTATCTAGAGTGTTGGTCAATCAACACTGATGGAGATCGTCTGATCCATTCTCATGAATGGTTGAAAAAAATAAAAAAAATAACAGATATTTTTGTCATATAGTATTAATCTACAAGTTTTTTTTATTTGTTTTTCTTTCGACAATGAAGACGATGAATCAAACGACCCTCAAGAAAGAAAGAAAGAGTGGATAATCAAAATAGGCTCACTCTCTCACTCCATCTTTCTCTCTCTAGCTCTATATAAGAGAAAACAGTGGCATATAGTATTTTAATATGAGAATGAGGGTGAATTTAGAGAGAGAAAGTGAGGGTAGGAGTAGGGGCTCGTGGGTGTCGGCCACATGGGGAGCGTGCAGTCCGTTTCACATAGCTTGTCCTCTCTCTCTTCCCTTTATCCCTCCCCTCTGCTTCCGTTCCGTTCCGTTACTATTTCAAATCCCTTCTCGTGGCGGGCGCGGGCCCCACTGTGCTTTCGCAACGTTCCAATCAGCACGGAGAAGTCCCAGCACAGTAGCAGCAGGTACGCCGATTCGAGATATTTTTTTGTTTTCAGTCCAAAGTTTTAGGGCGAATCTGAAAAAGAACTCAACTTTTCTAGCTTTTCCTAAAAACTCAGGCTCTCGGTTCGGCTTTCGTTCTTAAGAACTTGATTGCGATCGGCTAAAGCAAGCTCCATAGCAACAGGATGTCGATCTCAAGTCCACCATTAGGAGTTTCCTTTCGGTGTGTTTTTATGTTATAATGTGTTATATTGCATTTTTATATATGAGAAAATATTTTATTATGTATACCATGATATGAAAGTGAAGAATTTCAAAGGAAAGTTTTAGATTAAAGCAGTTATGTAAATTAAGTTTGCTTATAAGAGCCTTCATGTTTGGCATGTTGGCTTCTACTTCCTCTCTATGAAGCAAAAGGAAGTCTTTCCTCTCATTTGCAAGCTACACCTAGGCATTTGGATCAATGCATGGAAAGATAGATCTGGATCCACTTGATCAACTTGACCCACAAAATATATTGTACACGTAAATTCGTCTGGCTGGGAAGTTGTGAAATGAACCCATGAGAACGAACGACGAAGAACCAGAGACGGATTGTACCGTTGAAGAGAAGCAAGCCTCTAGTACCACCACTGATCACTTTGTCGAACTCTAATGCTTTAGATAGATCAAAGTAGCAAGTTGTTTCAACCCTAGTGACCGGCCTAAGAAAGCACTAGTTTTTGATACGGAAGGTAAGGTCATGTCAGACAAATCCTGAAAAGTGCTTAAAAAAAGTTGAATCGAATGTAGTTTTTCAGTTTTTTTTTTTTGTTTTTTGAGGCTCATAATAATAAAAAATGATTAATTGGAATTGAATTTCTGTTAATATACATACAACTCGTAAATTGGCATGTGCATTATATGGGCAGTACTTTTAAAGCTTAATTTTTTAACCAGATATAATCTTCAGATATGGCTACATTGCTATTTAGGTAGTTGCAGGAAGACTTTCATCCGCCATTACAACTTAACAAGGCCTCTTCATAGCCCTGCAGAATATGGAATTCAAGGTTTGAAGGCTACCATTTGATAAGCCAACATGAAATTTCTTGGCATTCTTTTCAAGTTGTAAAGATAAAAGTTGTTCATTTTTTATGGCATGAGTTAATTTGAAAATAAGAAGTTCTATTGTTTCTTTTTGGAAAATTTAAGAAGAGGAGAATCCTTAACATTCAACGGTATGGTAATAAAGGACTTTGCTCTAAACGAGAACTTGTCTAACTACTAGTTCTCTTTAACTTGGTCTTCGTAACCTTTTCTCTCTTTTCTTTTTTGAACCTTTTTCTTTTTTCTTTTTTCAACGGAAAATGAACCATGGAATGGGGGTTATCCCAGCAATAAATCATGCTTTGCCTTGAGATTCATGTGATTCATTGTTTTTAATTAGTCAAAGGCTTCTTTTGTGAGAGAGAGTGAGAGAGAAGGGAAAAAGCCAGATCAACCCTGAAAAAGAGTAACACCCATTGGAATCAAACAAGAGATATGCGACCTTACACATCTCTCAGAATGAAAATATCCTTTTTCACATTCAAGAATAGTAAGAATAGCTGAGTCCGAGATTGTTAATCTCTTGGGGCTTTTTGAAACGAAGTAATTGACTTATCTTATTATTAGTTCTTATGTAGATAAAATGTCCTTGACAAATTGCGGATACTAATTTGTTAGGAGTCAATCCGATGGAAGCTATAGCATCATTGTTGGCTGGGCGCTGAATCATTTGAAAGTCTAAAATAAGAAAAATATGAAAGAAAAGGTACCCAATAATGTTGCACTGTCCTTTTCTCCTTTTCCCCACATCCTCACACTTCTACAAGCTTCGCTTGGAAGCTATCTTAGACTACCTTTCTTTACAGGGAAGACAAAAAATAAGTTGGACTAAGACTTCCAAGCACTCACCTGATCTGGGTTGGCAAAGTTCAAATGATCGAAGCATGCCCACCAATAACGTAGTCATCGGCATTAGACTTGGGCATCAGCTCGGCCCGGCCCAGTTGGATAAGGGTCAGGCCCGGGTTGGCCCGATGCCCGAAACTCGAGCTGGGGCTCAACTCGATTTAAATAGTCTTTGTTGAATATAAAACACAAATTTTTAAATATAAAAACATTTTTAATAATAACATATATATTATTATTAACTAAAAATAATAATTAAAAAACCTAATCGGGCCCCATCGAGCCGGCCCGGGCAGGCTTTTTCAGGCCCAGGCCCGAGCCCGCTGCCCAGGCTTAATAAGCATGAACATGTAAATAATTAAATACTAGATATTTAGGTGTCACTATATAATTATTAATTATTGTTGACAGAAATACTTGTCAAAGCCATTGGGAAAACAATTGTCGACAGCTCATCAGGCATCGGCTAAGGTTTCGTGGGGAAAAGTATTCTAGACATTATTGTTAAAGTCACCATAAACCATTGTTGAAGCCACCATAAATCTAGATAATTATAAATCATGGCCAACATAATGATGCATTTAAAATTATATTTTAATTTTTAATCATCAGACAACATTTGACATCCACAAGCATTAAATTGTCCCCACAAGCTATAATTATACGTTAAGTTAGTAAACATTGGGATTTGTAAAAATTTAAGCCAAAGTGGTATTTGCTTGAATACAAACCAAATAAGAACTGTTCACAGTTCTAGGTAGCATAGCCCCAGCTTCCTCACTTTGGAAGAAGGAAAACTGCATTGTACATATATTGGGTTCGAATTCCCACTTCCTTTTTTTTCTTGAGAAATTCAAGTGAAAGAAAATTGAGATTAGAACTCAACATCCCGTACTTCAATAATGCAAGCAATCTAGAGTTCGAAAGTGAATTTGGGCATCTGCCAAAACCACTCCTTCAACAATTTCTAGGACAAATTTTGAAGCCCACAAGAAGTACACCATTAATAATATCACCATGACAGCCCATCTAATATAAGAAGAAATCGATGGTGGCGACCACATCTTTCTCGAAAGGGGTTCGTCAGACTGCTTTTCTGATCATGTCTAAGCAGCTTCGGATTCTTGCTCGAAGGATTTTGTCGCCGGCATGTGGAGAAGAACTCCACATGGTAACCTGTTCACCAGATAAGCGAAGCTGGTGAGATGCAGTCACTTTAACCAGAGGTCATAAGTTGGGTGTACAATCTTACTTTCTCCCGCTGTTAGAGGACACTGAACTTCGCATCTACTTCTGGGTGACCAGAAAACTGGCAGTACTGAAATTTTTTGTCTCCCCTGGTAGGAGACAGATGCAGGCAATGAATGGCCGGATAATGCCAGTCTGGCCGTTTTCCGGTCACCTGCTGATAGCAAAAAGGAATCGGAATGAAAACATTTTTTTCTTCTTTCATTGTCGGAAATTAAGAAGGTTGCCTGAGGTCACCGGACATGGGCGACCGAAGTCAGCCTGGTGCACTCTTTCCGTTTTTATTCTCAACTCAAACTCAAACTCGCTTGAAAAACTCGACCAGAACTTGACAACCTAAACGAGTTAGAGCTAGAGTTAAGTGAGCTTTGCTTGGTTGAACTCGGACAAGCTCGAGAAAAAAAAAAAACATTCCATAAAATTATAAAAAAATAAATTGCTGGAATGAGTATGCATGTGACTGATATGTGAAAGGTTCCATGTTCAAACTCAAGCCAAGCTCAAGCTAATGCAATCGAACTTGACTCGAGCTCGAGTCGAGTTTTAAGAACTCGAATCGAGCTCGGCTAATGCAATCAAACTAGATTCGAGTTCGAGCCGAGTTCAAGTTTCTTTCAAGACACTCAAGCCGAGTTCGAACTCACTCATGAACAACCCTATGTGTTGTAGAGGGTGTGAAGGGAAAGCCTTCACTTGTGCCTAGGCCTGGGCATGGAGTCAGCTCGGTAAAGTTGAATACCTGAGTCAGGCTGGGTACCGGGGGTCATGTTGTCCGAGGCTCGTTTGTAAACTGGTAAACAGCCGCAGGCGATGGTGACCGGCACAGCGACGAAGAGATGGCAACCACAAACAGGCGATCGCGACGGCGAGTCGCGAGACAGGGCTGCAGGCGAACTCGAGGCGAGGCAGGGCAAGCAAGCTTGAGGCAGGAAAAGACAGTCATTTTCTTCTCAAAATTTTGTTTTTGAGAAAAGATCAGAGGCTTGGTGTGTAAGATGCCAATACTAATGGAGACCCAGAAATTTATGGCTAAGCGGCACCAATTATTTAACTCTCAAATTTTTAGGGGCATGCAAACATAAATAGGTAAAACATAGATCTGAGATCGTTGTTGTTTTGAAGGTGTCATCCAAAACACAAGTTGAGTTACATTAAAATCAGGTTTTACTTCGTGTCCTACGAGCACAGCTACAAAGATGAATTGTTATAAAGAGCCATTATACTCATTCTATAGTCTCAAATAGTTGAACAAGTTTTTCAATCTATATCCATTCGAGAGACTGACTCTGGCATCAAGAGAAACTTTGATTCTTCTTTTTTCTTGTTCTTTTCTATTTTTCATTTTTCCTAACGACACCCTTGCACACTTAGTTGATGATCAAGGCGGTTTAATCACTTTCCTGCCGAACAAAGGCAGATATATGGCAAAAAAAAAAAAAAGACAGTATTTTCTGCAAATATCTAATAATTAAGAAGTTTTCCATAAATCACCAAGTTAAGTGATCACAATATTCCTCGGCAGTATAAAGGAATTTCTACAAGAAGCCACTTGGAGATGGGGATTGCATTTTAATAATTTCATGTCTGGCTTTATATGAACAAATCGACCCTGTGCCATGTCAGAACTCGTGAGTTACTTCCCTCTACTTTTGACATGTTCTGACATAGAGCCACCATAAAAGCTGTAAGAACAGGGAGTTTTGCATTCTGGTGCAAGCAAAAACCAGGAAATGCCAAAAAACCGAGAATGCTCAATCTTCTGGCAGCATCTAGTGAAAATTTTCCGATAAAAAAGTACGAAGTTCTTGGATTCCTTGTCGAACCTGCAGTATGGAATTCAAAAGTTCTTGAAGGAAAGAACAAATTAAAATAATTTTATATCTTTGCTAAAGTATAGATGCACATGTAGGAGCACATAGACAGTTTCACCGGACTAGGAAACAGGTAAGTACGTCCCTATGGTCCTAAGGACCTCAAATTATCTGATTTTCCAAGCACCAAACAGTATCTAGTTGTGATTGAACAGAAGTGGTAAAGAAACTGAAATCCAGTATTAACTGGCTGAGATTCATTGTCCTGTTAACAGGATAGCCAAAACTTGTTCATAAGGTGACTTATTCAGATATAATAGCTTCTCCCACTGGATCCACCATCAATGGAAGACCACAAAGACGCTGCTCCAAGGGGCCACAAGATCTAATAGATTCATTCCACGAAAAATTACTCCAGAAAAGTACTTGTGCAGAAAATACTGCACCAAATTACAAGCCTGTCAAACAATTCAAATACAAAAAGACTAAGCTGCACATCACTAATAAAGAAAAAGATTTTTTTTTTGAAAATTTTAATAAATAAATAATACATTATGACACCCAAAAAAAGGGGAAAAATTCATATCAAGACATTTAGCATTCATGTGCATTCTATGAGCAGGCAGCTACTTATCAGAAGAAGCACTTGACCGTTATTGGTTGAATTGTGGATCTGCGCTTTCTGGCATGCAGCAAGGAATGCAGATCAGTTATAACGGGCAAACCCATTCTTTTCCTCCCTTAGCTTTGCACGGCTAATCGCTGGAGATGCTCGAAAAAGACTTGCAAGCTGACATCGTCAGTGAAGATCACATCAGAGCCAGCAGCAACTTCTTGTGGAGAGTTGTAGGTAGCTGAAGGGTTCAACTTAGCCAGTAGGAAGCGAGCCTGACAGAATCAACGCCTCAGTTCATTGTTATCCATGTTTTTCCAGTCAAATTTATGAAGATAAGCAATGGGAAAAGATCAAACAAACCTGAGAGCCATGCTGATCACAAACAACCAGTCTGGGGACTGGAAATCGGTCACTGATTATCAAATGAGCATCATCTTGTGGAGCCTGCAACAGCTGTGCAAAGGCCTGCAAAGAATATCATGTGATTAGAAGAGTCCGTGCATCCTGCAGAAAAACCTTGGTATCACTTCCAACATGTAGACAACTAAATCACAAGAATAGTTCATAACAAGGGCCACAGATTAAAGGGCAAGATACAAGGGGTAGCTCATGCTTCAGTTGCATTCAAGACCAATCTTGAAATTCAACAAGATTGAAATTTCCATTCAATGCCTTCTGCTGACCATATGTGCTTGGAACTGGTCCTGCAAAGGCAGATGGAAAATTGGACAACTATTCTGCTGAAAGAAATTATTTCCGTCACTTGTATAGGAAGAAGATGAGTTGTACAGATTTAGAGTTTGAAACCAACCTGATGTTCAGGCTGATTGTGATAACCCATATTTCGCCATTGAGCAATTGTCATTCCGTGGAAGACAACAATGCTAAAATACGCATCTAGAAGAAGTATGTGGTCTGCTGCAATAGACGCCACATCCAGTAATGCTGGCACAGGAGGTGAATTGAAGGAATATGCAATCAAGGAAGGCTGAATCATAACCACAGAGTTGGTGACATTTTCCCTGTTTAGGAGCATCCGGAAGTATGCAGTCTCATCTGGACTATTATTAAAAACCTGCAAAAGTACATACAAGTTAGATCAACAGATTAACCCAGAAGAAATGGTCATGAAACTGTAACATGATTCTACAAAATAGTCACCTGAACAAACTGAGATCGTCTGAGATTAAACATGAATTGTGGGAGTATTGAGAAGCTTGGATTTAAATTGAAAGAAGCAGGATCATCTTTCCGGTAGTCACCAAATCTGGAGCACAACCTTATAAGGGACCGATCTAACCACCTGGTTGCATCAAATTCTTCCTGACCACAAAAATAAGAACTTTAATAGAGGAAAAGGAGGTGGCAGTGAAGTCATGACACCATGGCACAAATCCCTACTGCTCCACATTTTGATAGCTCAAGATGATAGTATCACTAAGAGGTTGATAAACATAATATACACACAATGCATAGAATAAATTGTCATTATTAATACTAAATTAAAGTGCACATCAGTTGCACATGCATCAATTTTTGTAACTGAGCACCAAACCATTCTATTGAAAACTGAAAAACCTTACAACCATTTTTTCCCACTCCCTTCAGTTATTTTTTGTGCTCACTCATTAAAAATTGCAAGTCTTAAATGCTCAGTAAGTCCTGGTTGCTGCGACATGATAACCATGTTTCACATGTTCATTATAGACCTGCTTATAGCTTTAAGGTTTCCACTTACATGCGCAAGACCACTTCTCACTGTTAAGCTACTGCTGGTTTGTCTCTCCCTTAAACTTGCACACAGTTTTCAGACATTGTAAACACACTTTTCTAAGATTTGGCAGAAGCATGGAAAACATCAGGGCCCACTGCTAGGCGACAAAGTTGAAAAGGTTCCCTATCCCCTAAAACACAAAGCTTGTAACAATTACAGGTACCCCAGAAAAGACACATGCTGATGCCAGATACAAATAGTACAATAGAATAGGATTTGGACCCAGGACACACCAGACAAGATGACCAACCTCTGGTATCCAATTGTCATGTTTGACCTAGAAGACAAATTAAAGAATCTGCCTTAAGGATCAAAACAGCAGCATCAAAGAAATAGCTATCTCATGATAGCAACAACAT
Organism: Nymphaea thermarum; assembly: GCA_011799765.1. NCBI lineage: Eukaryota > Viridiplantae > Streptophyta > Magnoliopsida > Nymphaeales > Nymphaeaceae > Nymphaea > Nymphaea thermarum. Next base: position 78,120 of record JAANDH010000870.1, read on the forward strand.
CTAGCTTTTCAGTTTTAAATGTTCAAACAACAAACACTTAAACAATGAAGGAAAAGGTTACCTCTATTTCCATTTTCAAAGATACTAATCTTGCCAATACAACAGCAGCAGTCTCCTGGTCAAATCCTTCAGCTAGTTCCTGAAAATTTACTGTATCCATGTAAGGGGTGCAATAGAACAAAAGGCATAACTGAAATATAATTTAAAATGCAATTTCCAATATCAATGGTGGCATTTATCCAGCTTGGTAACATAAATTGATTTTTTGTTCTTCGAAAAGACCTTTATACAAGGGGTATGTGTTACATAAAAGACTCTCTTCAGTTAGTGACAAAGGCAAGAATAAGCAAAGCAACTAATCAAAAGAGCCAGATAAAAATTTCTGGTTCATAAGAAGAAAGAAAACCTGGATTAATAGCTAAATTTATTACAATTCCTGCCATAGCAAGCCCAGTTCACAACCTATCAAAGTAAGAATTCTCGTCAAGGAAAGCAAGTTAAGGATGGAAAGCTTCAGAAATTATGGTTTCAAGGACACAAAAGGGTAGTTACCAAACCTTTTATTTGAGATGTGAAGAACTGAAAAGAAAAAAAAAAAGTTGAGAATAGAGTGAAATTTGGTGGTCATTGTGTCATGGAGACAATGCATTCAAGGAGAATTCAAATCACTGACTCAGCCAAGGAAGACTAGCTATGACAGATGGATGTCCATCTGAGCAGCATATGCCGCTAGGATGAAAACAATCATATGCAGGCTATCAACACCTCCATTAACAAGATCCAGTGTTAGGAAGAGCACCATCGCTAACTACATATCCTTCCAGATTGATAAGATAAGGGGTCTTGTTAGATGATCAGTAAGGACAGTAAAATGAGGCCAGAACTTAACACTCTCCCTTGATTAATGGACTTCTTTTCTTTCTTTTTTTTTCTCAAGTCAGAAACAAAAGAACAAGAAGTAATCTATTGAATGGGTCACATACAAAACTTCTCCAGAAAATAATTGATCTGCTGCATCTTTTTACTTTTGTGCCTAGGTAAGTGTCAGATAAAGCATCAAGTCAAGCATGTACACTAAGAAATTCGATGACCAACCGCTGTACTAGCAGAATCATCCACCCACTTTCTTGTGATAGTTGTCACACGGAGTCTCATCTGTCCTTCAGGGTTCTGGTAACTGAATTAAGATGACACAATTTAAAAGAGCATAACATATACAGCAACACGGGAAAAAAAAAGGGGATAGAAATGGCATACGTTGTCTGAAACTGAATATATAGTTGCTGGCTTGCACCTGCTGCTGCAGGGCCTGACCGTTCACTTGGCGAAACATCAAAGAAGACAGTCAAACAAGTCCTTTTATCAAGACCACACATTTTCCATGATGTTGTATTCCCTTGCCCAATGACAACATCTGCACACAATGGCCCTTTCTGCAAAATATTACATAATAATCAAACCATTCATGGCAAGTATCTCAAAGTTTCAATAAAGACAATCCTATAGCAATGACCAAATTTATCAAACTAATTAGTCTCATCATCAACATAAAAAATAGTATAAAAATTAAGTACAGCACCTTCTCCAAGGATGTACATGGCCCAATGATTCCCTGTACTTTGATATCCTTTGAACAATGTATATCAAGCGTTCCACTGCATCAACAAGAACCAGGCAGCCCAAAGAAGCATAAGACGCATAAAAAAATACGCCAGCTTAACAAGGCATGCGTACAATCTACACGTGATGCCTAATTCGCAACGCAAAAGAGAACCAAACCTAAATGCAACTGATAGCATCAGAAAAGGTGCTAGATGTACAGTAAATGCAACTGGTAGCCTGGGAATAAATGCTATATCAATGCTATGGAGTCCACACCATACCTAAAGATTAGTGCATGTAACCAGAACAAATATTTAAACAGAAACAGAGATTTCAACAAGCAGAACTCCCGAATAAAGTTAGTAAGGTAAATTACTCAGTCATCAAATGCTACACTAAATACTACATAGTCTCCAGAATATCTAATGGTAAATGCATGTAAGAAGGACAAATATTTAAAGAGTGACAGAGATTTCAATAAACAGAGCACCAACTATATGGACACCTAAGCATTCTTAAGTTCGAGAATAAGGGATTAGCGAGAAGAAATTGCATAAATTTCTCAAATTTGAAAGAAAGATCACAAGCAAAACAAATGTGCTTCTAGAAATTTGTAAGCAGGGGTTTACATAAGAAAAACTCACTTAAAGGAAAGCCCCAGCGATTGGTCACTATCTTCAAAGATGCGCTTGAAAGAATCTTTAAATACAGGATGTCCAAAGCTTTCTGCAAGAACAACAAGACCACCAGTTCTTTCAACTGCCACTTTCATTTCCGCAACTCCAACCTGCAATAGAAGAAAGAGTAGACAACATAAGAACAGAATGTCATCCTGAAAAACTTGTCTATCACAGATTTTGTATGGCATCCAGGATGATTACATTGATGGCTGGCCGTATCACATGCCACTCTTCTGTTTAGACCATACCTGTCTCGACATGGCTAGACACCAGCATGGCTTTGGACATGGTCAAAGAAATGTTGGGTTCACCCAATGCACCCATGTCTGTTTTGGTTCCAATTCAGGCTTTGTCAAGTTTGACCAAGCCTAATACCTCTAGAAAAATGAATTTTCTTTTCAACATCAATTTGGTATGCCTTGTCCAGTTAGTTAACTATTTATATATTAATTTTTACCTCTGAAACATTAGTAGCATAAATACTTTTTGTTGTAGCGCTTGTTTTTTTTTTAATTTATTGTCTAAAAATGTATTTGAACTTTGAAGTTGCGAAATGTGAATAATAGGGTTTTTATTCAGTTTAATGCACTACCTATACTACTTTATTGACTAATATTACTGAAAGCAAATTAAGGATTTTCATCAGTTATGAGTGTATTCACAGCATATTCCAATAATCCTACTTCTTCATAATTTATATATAGATACATCCAAACAAAATCAAACATCTACTCTTGGAGCTTATTTGACTGATGGAACATTGGATGCTAGAGAATGTACTACTTCAGCAACTGGTGGGTCCCATAATGTGATACAAATGACAAATGCAAAATGCACCCCATGTTAGAATACACCAAAACTAGTAGTTCTCCCCTCCGGTGGAACAGGCTAAAACATAACCTTTCAATGATGTGGGTGTATTCTCTATCTATTGATGCCAACATAGACTGTAACAGTCAGTCCTCTAAAACTGGTGGGTCCCATAATGTGATACACATGAGACATGTATAATATGTTCCATGTATTCAGCATACACCACCTACTTAGGTTAGGAACTCGCTTGGCTCCAAACTATGACCTATGTGTCACCAGTTCCACATATCTGTAAGACTGTAACTTTCAGACAAATTCCAAATCACAAACAAGGTGTTCACAAGCAATCTAAGTCACATGGGTACTTCAGTAAGGTCCACGTACCCATGTCGCCGTACTCGTACCCAAAATGGGTACTTTGACACTTGGGTACCTATAGATCCAAACTGCTTAATTTTACTTTAATTTTAATTTTTTCCACCTTACTTTTTATCTATTCTCTGGATGTGAAAATTCGATTGATGTTCATATTTGACTAAGGGGCTGCTTGGTTGTCCATATGTTTAAAGTTTTTCATAGGTTTCTTAAATACACTGCTGCAAGAGTTGTTGATATATATTTTCTATGTTATTTATTTGTTTATGTTGATGTATATTCTTTATTTTGATACATATTTTCTAAGTATTTCTTATTGTTTATATATATATACGGTCGTACCACCGCACCCAAGTTTTTTTAAAATGGTCAATACTCGTACCCGCACCCATACCTATATGACTAATATAGCTTTCCACAACATGCTATGTTATTGGCCTATTGGGAAATGTAGGTCCAAACTATAGATGCATTGACATCGTCTGTTTGCTATAGACCACACACAACTTTTGTTGCATTTTCACTACACCAGGGAAAGTAGAATTTTGTTGTTCTCTCTCAAAACTACATACTTGTCAGCCATAGCACTTACAGCAATCAGGCCCTTCAATGTCAATGGCTCAAATCAACATAAAAGAAAGCAAACCAAATTCATTTAGTAGCATAAAGGCCCAAATCCAGTAGTCTACAACAGGAATAGTGTTGCCTGACGACACTTCCCAATTGTCCACTCAAGCATCATACAAACTACAAAGTACATGCAGCATCATTGTTTTATTTGCTCATTGTTCTCCTCTTTGACATTAAATAGTGACTATATATTATACACCTGTAGAAGACATAGATGCATGCATGGACATGTATATCCAGGTGTAGGGTAGGGATGCACAAGGCTAGTTCCAGATAACCTAAGTACAAGGGAAATTGGATAAAGTTTGAATTTGGGATACCTAGGGAACAAAATCAAGATCCTAAAAACCCAAAAAAAAAGGTCCAAGAACAAGAAGTTAAAGATTCAGCTGACCATGAAAGGAACCTAACTTATGCCACATGGGAAACAATGGCATAGACCAGTGTTGTACGTATTGTACGATACAGGGCCGTATCGTCGCGTTTTAAAAATGCGACACGATACTCCACCTGTATCGTACAATTATGATACTGGCACTGTATCGTACGATACAATTATGTTACAGCTATAATACTTTACGATACGACTACAATACAGGTACAATACGGTAATTTTTACTGATTTTTTATTATCTTTTGGGAATTTTTTATATTTTTTCTGATTATTTTCTTTTTTAAAATACGATACGGCTACGATACGTTGCGATATTTTACGATACAACGTATCTTAAAGTCAGACCGATACGGCTTACGATACGCTTTTTATAACAATGGTATAGACATAATTAATCCAACTGCAGAAAGAAAGCAAACATAAAATAATGTTCAAGCATTGCGACTGGTATATTGATGTGAAAGAACTCAAAATTGCTAAACATTAGTGAAAAGGCTAGTGTCTAACTGTAACATTTTGTGCAGCTATGTCACACAGGTGTAGGGTGCGGGTGCAGCAAGGACATATATATATTGACCACAAGAAACAAAACTAACAACTAACAAACCATGATTTTATTTATCAATGATTCAACAAAAAAAGGAAAGCAATTTGTTTGTTGCTGTAGCCACACCCAAGTTGTGGCAACCTTCTTGAAGAGTCCATCTAATTTAGTTGTTCGGGGACAAATTCATTTCCTAATGTCTAGTCACACCTGCCTCCATGTCTACCTGGGACAGGGCAGGTAGCCCGCATACAAGAAAAGAAGAAGAGAAGGGTTCGTTGTCTATCAATTGAACCACAAGTGGAAGCAGTTGGTGCTTTGGTCATCTCATTTACTCATTGCTGCCAGTACGCGCTTGGTGTTATGCTGGTGGGCTGGGTTTTCATCTCACATATTCATAGATGGGAATCATGATTGGGTTTGACTCTGTAATATGTTTAACGTCTGTAAGACATTCTAATCATTTACAGCATGCTCACAGCACAAAACAACCCCTACAAGCAGACTGCCCACTCTTATTGGAGCCTTCCCTTCCTATCTTCTCATGAAACTAACTATGTAAGTGGTGAAGTCATTTTCTGTCATAAACTTGAAACTATTTATCTTTTTACTGCACGTATCCTTCTTTATATTTTCAAGTTCTCTTATTTTTATGTAAATTTCATTCATTCGATCACCTTCATATTATGTTAGCCACAACAGTTGTACATGGATGAATGATATCAAGCTCGTCAATCACAAAAAGCACTACAGAAATTTTTTAAAAGAAAAAACAGCTCTAACCTGATCCAGAGCACAAGCAAAAAGATCTAAGACATGCCCCTGGTCAACCAGTTGTTTGGCCAGATTATCATAAAACTTGACGGCTTTATGGAAATGGGGTGCTGCATCCTTGTCCAGGTCTTTATGGGAGCGTGCTGGTTCTGACAGATCCTGAGACACTATCTGCAAACATTATCAAGGTACACATCAACTAAATGGTCACGGTATAAGCAAAACTAAGTTAAATAACCAGATCAGACAAAATAAAAGCTTAGTCTGCACAAATTCAGAAGAAAGCAAAGATGTTTCGTTCAGTTTTTCTGAAATCACTTACGACCTTTTTCCTCTTTTACTAACCATGATGAAAGTATGCAACATCTAAAACTTCTTAGAATGGTTCAGTTACGGGTTTCATAATATGAAAACACATGAAAGCAGCAAAAACTGCCTATAAGTTTCTCGAGAAATATGCATCGGCTTTTCAGCATTTAGAACGAAACAGATTGCAAAGGACTGGAGTCCTTCCAGTGAAGTTTCACACAGATAATTCAAACTGCAAAGTAAAATTTAAATGCCAAAAGCAGCGGGACTAAAAGAAATGCAGAGAAAGAGCAGAACAGGATATTGGTAAATTGATCAAAGCAAAACAAAAGCGCATAGCACTCTTACAGTTCCTGGTCCTTCCGTGCATGGACCACCGACCATTGCGATGATTCGAGCGCCCGTACCCTGCACGCACCCACCAAGAAGGCCTGCCGCAACACTCAGCGCCACGCCAGTACATCGTGCCGCCCTGTTGCTCGGTGGCACCGGCCACTGATCTCTCTGCAGATCATCCAAAAGCTACGCCAAAAAACAACAAAATTGATAAGATTTAGTGATCATAGGCCAGAGAGAAGAAGATCGTTTCAATGCCCACCAAGTAATTTTCAAACAGGACAAAACTTTACACAACTCAAACTAAACATGTTTACCAAGTGTGCCCAATTGCTCATCGCCAAAAAAGGGGGAAATGGAAAGACTAACCGAATTTAAAGTGTATTCGCAATCAGCAGCAGAAAGCAAGAACCTCCCAGCGATCCCCGCAGAAGCAGTGGCCTGATTAGCGCCGGCCCCCGCCCTTGGGAAGCCAGTGGCGCCACGGCCTGTTAGCCCCAATTGCTCGAGGACCCGCTCCTTGGAGATCTCCTTCGTGCCCCTGAACACATAAGTCTTGAACAGGTCCGGGAACCCTAGCTCGTGGACGTGCACCTGCGTACCGAAGGTGATCAGCCCCACGAGGGCATGCTCGGGAAGCAGGCCGAGAGCTTGTCGGAGCGCAGACTTGACGAATTCGAGCTCTTCCTCGATGACGCAGATATCCAGGACGAAGAGAAAGACGGGCGGCGGGGCTGGAACGGCGGCGGGGCCACCGGGGCCAGCGGAGAGGGCATACTCGACGGTAGTGTACTGGGGGAAGAGCTCGGCGGGGAGGTTGGAGGGGTTAATGGCCGAGTAGTGTTGGGGGAAGGGGTTGCGCTGGAGGCAGAAGGGGCAGGCCCAGAACTTGGCAGAGAAGTCGACAAGGGCGTAGGGATTGAGGGCGCAGGAGCAGTTCCTGCAACGGAGCGGGCGGTAAGGGAGGAGCGGAAAGGCCGCATCGGTGGCGGCGGGTGGAGCACGGATCAGCGAGTAGACGCAGGCGATGGGAATGACGGACTTGCTCGCCTCCACTTTGGTACGCGGCCAAGAGTTCCATGTCATGCGGACGCCGTCTGGACCGTCCGGGTCGACGATCTCCGCCATCTTCTGCTGCTTCCGGCGCGGCTCTTCAATTGCTCGTCGGATCGATCGTCGAGGATTCAGCAACGATAGAGACGATTACCACCACCGCGCTCCGGTGGCCGGAAGGATGGAATTTACCTCTCTCTCTCTCTCTCTCTCTCTCTCGCGGCAGTTGAGATCAAAAGTTTATATATTTTCCAAAAAGCCGCCAAATCTTCAGGTGTGCAAAAAAATGCGAACTGATGTTGTTAGTTAATCGCATAAGTGGCTAACTATTTCATTTATTCCTTTTGAATGCACATACCATACTCGTATAATCTAATCGTCTTTCCACGAACAGGTATAAAATTGTCCTACACAGTAATAATTCAGTAGTAGGGAGGGATTAAGGGTGGAGGCCTGGTACCCTATGAGTGTTTTGGGCTGACCAGATAAGTTATTAAGTCAAGCCGGTTTCTTAATCGGTTCGGCCTGGTTCGATAATTTTGTTTAAAATATTATATATATATATATATATATATATATATATATATATATATATATATATATATATATCATATTTTATAATTGAGCTGGGTTCGGGTTTGGGTGCCCTCCCTCTCTGTGCTTACCATTAGAGGCTCGATTAATAGTCTCAACCAATCCAGTTATTGAAGAGGGAAAGAGATAGAGAGCGCAATAAGCTTACCTCGTGTTGTCCATAATTAGCAGTCATATCAACTGCAAAAGCAGTTGCAGCAATAAGCTTTTGAGTCACAAACGAACATAATGGCCAATTACTAATAGCAGCATGACATATGGGCTTGTGTTCATAGTTGCCCACATCATCCCTTTAAATTTCCGTTATTTTTATATTGGTGTCTTCAACTATTTGTTTATTGTATGTATGTCATGCTCACCTAAGAGGCTGTTAGGCACCAATAACAAATTGTTACTGTCTAATGAGATTACCCAAAAATTGAGGAACATGAAATCCTCTAACATAGTGTTTTATGAATATATCTCAGACTTTAGAGGAATATTATTGAACAATGGCAATCTACTATATGTGCCAAATGAAGGTTTGTTTGACAAGAATATCATATCGTTATCATCACATGAATCTGCACCCAAAAAATGGAGCGAATTCATGAAACACTTGTTGTTAGAATACGTTATGTTATAGGGAACCGGGTCCAGATCTGGACCTGGCTCTTGGGGCGCGGATCCCGAGGCAGCGGCACAGATCCCGAAGTGGAACAAAGGGGAAGAGTATTCTCCTAATCAACTGATTCAGTTTATGGAGTTTTTGGACTACAAGGTTAGTCCCAGTGTCAGTGCCACGGTCAGTAATGAGAAGGATAGTCAGATGGAAGCCATTGTCAGAGGTGAGAATGAGATGGTTAGTCAGATGAAAGGGGTCACGGCCGATGCCCGGGATCATTTGTTTGGCCAGGTGTATGTCAGAAAGGAGAAAGCTACAGTGGAAGATGTTGTTGAAGAGGATAGAACCAATCCCAATCCTGCGATCTCCCTGGATGACCCAAGTCCATCTACTGAAGATCTCCCCATTGCACTGCGCAAAGGCACCAGGTCATGTACTTCTCACCCTATNTACACCAATGGAATCAGGCACAAAGATCAGTATCAAGGCAGGGAATGTTCTGAATGAGGAAGGAAAAGGCCGATATCAGAGACTAGTGGGTAAGCTTATCTATCTTACATTAACTCGTCCTGATATCACGTATGCAGTGAATGTTCTAAGTCAATTTATGCATGCTCCCACTGATTGCCATTGGAAGAGTGCAGAAAGGTTGAAGAAGAGATACAAAAAGAAGTTGACAAAGAGAATTGATCAGGTTTAGCTAAATGTTAAAAAGTACCAAGAAAAAAGAGAGAAAAAGGATGTTCACATGGTTGATACTGCTGGAAAGTTGATGGTAATGGCAATGGTGGAGCCAAAAAATTTGGATTGGGGAACTAATTAAAATACCCTCATACTTTTAGAGGTTGTTGGGCAACGGTAACATTCTATTACTGTTCGATGAACTTACCCCAAAAATGGGACAAACTCATAAAATACTATTTACAAGTGTAGAAACTCAAACCACGAAGAGGGAGAAGAGAAGAGAAACACACGATGTACGTGGAAAAACCTCAACGAGGAAAAAACCACGGGAAGCTCTACCTAGGTGCACAACCGCAACCCTAGGAGAGAGAAAAAAATATTTCACTTAAACACCAATTACAACATAAGTGAGATTATAAGGAGGGAGAGGAGAGCAGCCGCCTAGGGTACCGAGCCCTGCCTCGGTACCCGCGCCCCAAGAGTCGGGTTCAGATCTGGACCCGGTTCCCTATAACATAACGTATTCTAACACTCCCCCTCAAGCTTGGCATACATATCAAACATGCCAAGCTTGCTAACATTCTTTTCGAATGAAGAGATACATAGCCCTTTAGTCAACACATCTGCGACCTGATCTTCAGACTTCATATATGGCAGAATTAGCTCCTTGGAGTCGATGCGTTCACGGATAAAATGGCGATCAAGTTAACCATTTTCTATATCTTTATCCCTCCTCTTTTATAGTGAATTCTACTTTTTTTTGTTCATTTCTCTCTCTCATATTCAGAACTTATTCATCATTAACTCTTCATTTTCATCTTTCTTTTCTCTTTATTGGTTCTATTGTTTCTTTTCTTCATTGCTTTCAGTTCTGCACATATTGTCTCAAGATTACAATTGCATACAAGTTTGCTTCTTCTTTATAAGTTCTTTTGATTAAGAGAACTGACTTGATGGGCTTTCCAAAATTGCTTTCTTTAGCTAGGGCAAGCAACTATATGAGGTGGGCAAGAAAGACTCTGCTTTCAAAAAGATACTCCACATTGAAGACTTCAGGTATATATAACACTCTTCATATCGTTGTTTCTATCATGACACAAAACAATACACTTTCTTGATGTTTGTATTCCCAACCATTATTAAACCAACTTCATGTTCTTGGACAAGGCATTCGCCATTTGGTACACCTTCTCAAACTTTTGCACACTAGTGAATTCAAACTTTTGCTAAGAAAGTTTGCCCCATCTTCTTAAACTTGTGTACAATAGTGAATTCAAACTTTTTCTAGGACATTTTGCCAAAGGGTTTATTTGGGACTCATTATTTCCAAGTGAAGTAGTAATTGTTTAGTACATTATTTGTTAGAACCAAGAAGGGCCTCCTCAAGAGGAAATGTCTATGCAACTTAAGGTAATGGACCAAAACAATCATCTTTTTGCATGAATTGTATTCTGACTTTTAGTCTCAAACAATTTCCAACATTCATAGACCATTGGGCGGCCATCTTACATAGGAATCTCATCCACTAAGTGATCCAAAGTGTCGGTCTCTACTTTGAATGGCTTGAAAAAATCCCCACAATTGCAGGATAATCTTGCAAGTTTTTACTTCAACTTTTGAAAGCTTCTTTTTAGGTTTGACCATATCCATGCCTTCACCTTGCACCAAAACAAATTTGGTGTTGCATAGAGGTCTTTAGATAGTTGGGTGTATTGCCATCATAGTGTAGTAAGTAGGGCAGACACATGAGATAAGGGGTTTGGGCTGATGGACATGCAAGGAGGGCAAGTCAATAGCATAGTCCACATTGTGTTTAGGTGGCAATGCCGTAGGCACTCAATGATAATACATGAGATGTAGTAAATTATTCACACCGAAAGCATGTATTCATCCATGTTGTCCTAGTTAAATACAACATTGATATTGTTTTAGGCATTAAGGAGTTTAGGTCCAAATTTGGAGTTAAATTGCAAAACTTAAAGGCATTTGTGCATTTTAGAGTGAAGTTGAAGAAGATCCAGATCCAAATCTGCTTTCTCAAATAGAATAAGACTACATTCTTTATCAAGGTTATCCTTGCATCCAAGTCAAGTCCCATTTCCAAAGCTCATCTAGCTCAAATTCAGCAAAGTCTGTTACAATTGGCACCTAGAGTTATTTTGAATCATCATGCATAAATGAGTTCCTAGAATTTATTTTCTACTTAGAATTGTTTGACAATAGGTAGAGTTTAGCTAACAAATAAATAACGTTTTCCCTTGAAAGGTCGGTCGTCCAACCCTTGGGAGATATCTCAACTTTTTGGCCCTGCTCTCACAATAAAACAAAGTGGTACCTCAAGTAGGGCTGGGCATCAGGCTGGTCTAGGTCAGGCCACCCAGCCTTGCCAACAGCCATTGCTTGGACTGCCTAGTTGCTAGGTGGGTGCAGCTCAAGCCTGGGCTCAGCCTGGCCGGGCCAACTTGTGATATGTTTATAAATAGAAAAAAAAAAGCAACATCGTCTCTCTCACCAATATCTGCTCAGAAACCAAATGCCCTGGTGACTACCAGCGGGCTTCTATCATCAGAACCTTTACATGAAGTCGAGGGGTTCTGTTATTATAAGCTTGACCTGACATGTTAACTGGCCTGCTAGCTTCAAATGCAGTTTGGACCTGGCCCATTATAGACCAGGTACCCGACTACCCAATGGGCATCCATTCCAGTGCTTTGGGTTACCCTCAATCCCTTCACTTCTTTATTGATTCCATCTTTTATCTTCCTCTGTCTTGATCTTTTGTTTCTCTATTTTCCTTTGGTCTTTGATTATCCTAGTCATTCTGTATATGGTTTCCTTTGTTATGTTATTTTCTCTTATTTTATAAATTGTTGCAACTTGGAAGGAAGCTAAATAAATTACCACCATTGCTTACCCCATTGTGTTTTCTCTTCAACCATGTGTGCCATCTTTTCTTTTTCACATGTCTTCAAACATATGATTGCAAGACAAAAGAATGTAGGAGATGTTCTCTCGAGGTTGGGTCGTTCTCTTCTAACCATGCATCTTTATATTGCACTTGAGGTTGTTCTCACCCCATTCTTTAGAATATGCTAACTTTTTTGTTAGACAATTTAGCTTTTATATATTTGCCCAAGATTTAATTATCTAATTTCAATTTATTAGAGTTAGAACCAGTTTTATTCATTGCAATTTTTAAGTGTGACATGTAGTTACAAAAATTAGCTAAGTAGTGGCTGAATTAGGGATGATGTGAACGATACCGTATAAAAGATGTCGTACTTGTAACTATCTAGCCTATTCCCATACTGAGTTCAAACTCTTAGTTCAATGGATCCTATCATACTCCTTAGAAAGTTTGGTTCCTTGCTAAAAAGGGCTACACATCAAAAAATTTAATCATTTAAGCCAACCCCCTTATAAAGATTCGAAGATTTTAAAGAAACTTCAATATGATACTAAACTTCTACATCCACAACACTCCAAGCTTCTAGTCTCTCACATTCTTTCTACCCCCCTAGCAGCTTATGTTTCTGCACCAAAAGGTTAAGAACTAAGAAAACTATTGATTTAGCCAACTACCTCATAAACCCTCAAAGATTTCCTAGAATTTTAAATATAGGACTAAGTTTTCCATAACGACTGTTAGATAGTTTGATTGTTAAATATATGTTACAATATGTACCTAATTTTTGTTTTGATTGTCCAGTAGATTATTATGTGTCTTCATTATTTTCTGTAATAAGTTAGTAGTTAGATTATTTCATGTTGTGTATGAATTGGGATATATTGTGCATATTGCAAGTTCGGTTAGTCTAAGCATGTTTTAAGAGATAGTCTTTTAAAGATTTAGACATATTTTATGTTGTGCTTTCAGTATTTTTATCAATAATTCAATAGTTTTCTTTATTTTAGATAGCCAAAAGAAGTTGGTATGTATATTACTGTTCAAACTTTAGGCAGCAACTAGCAAGCTATTTTCTAGTTGCTTGCAGCCAATAGAATTCTTACTAAAGGCATTCCTTCTCTAGGTAATTCTCTTTGTGTTAGGTTAGTCAAAGGTTTTTGGTAAGTTATTAGCAAGAAAGTAAATTAAGATGTTAGTTAGTTAGACTTAGATTGTAAAATTTAATTTGTAAGCTTTAAAGGCTGATAGTAACAATATGTTATTGTTCCATGCATCTACTCAAAATAATGGGGTAGATTCATTGAATGCTTTTTTAAAGTATCCAATGAATCTAAACAACTTTTGGTTTAGATGTATGGGACATTCCCAAAGGGCCTCTTATGGCCTGTACATGTCCAATTGATCCCAACCATACTTTCTTCTTTCATTGAGTTGCATTAGGCTCCTCCAGGTAATCTTAGATTAACCATATCTTGTAGGAAGCTTTCCTAAAATCTAGGAAAGTGTTCCTCACCCTAGGAAATGCTATTTAAGGTAGCTCTGGCAGATTTAGGAAATGGTCTCACATTAGGTATTTTTTCCAAGGTGCCTAATAGAGGATCATGCTTCAGTAGTGTAGTTACTTATCCTCTTTTCTTCTTTGCCTTGGTTAATCAGATATTACCTTTGGATAATTTCCTAGGGTTTTGCTATTTACTTGTTCGTTTTACATAAGATACTAATGTTTTAGCTAAGGTGATTAGCTCACATTAGGTAATTTAGAGTTACATTAAGGTTAGGATTAGATAGGTTGAGCCCAATGCACATGACTTGTTAACCAAACGCCTTCACTTTTTTAAGATGCACATAAAGTAGTTAAGTAATGTTCAATGATTTTTGAAAATATAATAATGCATAACAATGATGTTTATAGGTAACATCACTTGAAGAACTGTACGAGACCACTTGGGGTGCAAAAGGTTTGGTGGATACGCTAAATGCAGTTATTTGTTGTCGCATTAGTTTGTTATGTTTTGCATTTGCATAACTTTGTTCATTCTTTTTTCCTTTATTTTTCGAGTCTAAGTATGAAAAAGTTTGATTATGCATGATGCATCATATTTTGAGTATATTTTTCATACATTTCATGCATATTTTAAAAGTGCAAATACCATATTTTCATTGATTTCAGTATTAAAAATTTATCCCTTGAATTTATTTTGAAAAATTAAGAATATAATTTCAATTTGCTTTGGAGTAGATTTTGGCAGGATATAATCCTGCTCTAGTCTATGTCATGTTGGAACTTAGACCAGTTAGACCTCTCTAATATCTTTAAAACCATAATTCTTCCACATATACAGTTTTATAATTGTAACATGGCTCAAAATATAATGCAACATATATGATCCAAATATATAGTTATTTTTGAGGTTTTGAGCAATTTTAGAAACTTGAAGAGGTGCTTTGAATAACTTTAATTCAAAATCTTTTTTTCCTTTATAAAGAGGTATTGTCTATTGGAGAACCTTGTTGAAGGCTTATAGGGCTTTAGAGAGTTTCGTTCTTCCATTTCCAACTGTATCACAACAACAATTCTTGTTGTTATGGTGATTTATGCATCAAAACAAAAAAAAATGGGCCTAAAAGAATATGGCACGACCCTAAGAGAGTAGGAAGAAGAAGATTTGTCGGGTGAATGCCTGTGTCCGACGAAAGGAATTAGTGAAAGACAATGTGATATATGGTCTTCAATTTTAAGAAGAGAGCTTTGACAAGACCCTACAGTCCCTACTTGGTGTGCACTTTGTCCTACAAGTATGTAAAACACAAGAAGAAGAATGATAGTCTTAGCCACAAGAATCTCTAGTTACACCAAGGTTGGTAAGTTTGGAGTATTTCATCCTACTTCCCAACAAGAGGGCCAAAGTCCCACCATTCCCACTTTCTCCAGGATACTAGTTCTAAGTCGGGTGCATCAAGTTGAAGCTTATGTTATCTTTCAACTTGCATATCGGTGTCTTTCCTTTCTCCTTTTGCAATGTAAGAAGTTGACAATGAATAAATTCAAAATGAAAACTAGCCGCCTACTATTTCCCACCCTGTCTATTGCACCACCCCCCTCTTAAGATTTTTTTTCAATGATTTAGCAAAAATCTGAGAAGATAACAAAAAAGTACAAAAAATGGAAGGGTCACAAAAGTCCCTCGTTAAACCCAAGATTCCACTTGCAGCTTTTTGCTGCACACTGGCAAAAACCAACAATAAAAAGCAGAGAAGAAGAAAAGAAGTATGGAAAATGGAAAAAAGAAAGAGATGAAATTACGTGTACTCTCGCCTTATAACAACCCTGACAGTCTCCAAGAGCTAATGATCAAGACAGCAACAAGAATCTCCTTATGTGCTATAATTGGAAAGGGAAGAACAAACTCTTTTAAAGCCCTCAAAGCCTTGGACAAGGTTCTCCATGAGAGAAAACCTCTACTTATAATGGGAAAATTTGGTTTGAACTGTTCTTTTTCTAGGAGGCCTTAAAAATCTTGAAAATTGCTCAAAACCTTGAAAAGACGCTACATATACATATAGCTTATGTTGGGCACTCTTTTGGCCAAAGTTACCATTATAAAAACCTCATGGATCAATTTGTGTATTAAAGAAGTTAGGGTGGTCAAATTTTATCCAAGATCCAACAAAATTAGCCTAGAGTAGTTTTGGATCTAGGTCAACACTGAAATATACTCTAAAGCACCAAAACTATGGCATGTCCATTTTAACCCTTTTACATAAAATTGGAGGTCTCAATTTTAAACCTTTAAAATGTAGACGAGTACATTAAAAATATGTTAAAAATATGATGTATTTCATGCATCATCGTATATAAATTGTACTCATGTAAGGTATCCTTTAGATGACAAACCTGGTATAACTTGGGTATTTGAGAGTTTGTATACTTTGCTCAATTTTGGGCTTCAAAATGAGAAAAGGGTTGCATTCCTCTTGAAGGATTGGTCAAGCTGGTGGGCTAGTGAAAGCTTGGTCATTACTTTGATTCTCTGTGGTGATACTCTTTTAGACTGGAAATGATGGTAGACGCTACTCTCAAATTGGAAGGAGTAACTGTAAGTTCACCCAGATCTCAACGTAGCCTGACTCTAGGAACAAGGAGAGGGAGGAGGGGCTTTGGTATCTCCCCCTGGATCTAAAATATCACACATACACGACACTATTTTCAAATGCCCTTTTTCACCATCTGTTGCAATGCATCAACAAGTCTTAAAAGCATGGATTTTGGTATGGATTTGATGGACTGAACCAATTGGCCAGTCATCATCTCCTTCCTTTATGCTGACCAAATCTTCCATACTGGCAAGGATGCGAGTCAGGGCAAGGGCTGAGATTGTATGCAATGGGCATAAGAGGGATGGGCGTCAAAGCTCCCGTTTGCTCGGACTTAACCCGGTGCAAATGCAAGGGTCCATAAGCTTTTCCATGCTGCTATATGGATCTGAAATTCTGGAGCTTCAATGAGACCCAATTTCAGATCCATTTTAAAATGCATGATGTGTGATTTCCTTGATGAGGGTCAAGAAAATTGCCTTAAAAAACTGAACCACAAGCTAGGCTGAACTCATAAGATCTAGCCCAGTTGCAACCCAATGGTCCTCTAGTATGAGGGGAAATGGTTTCCTTTTTTGCCCCAATTAGCACATCATATGGTCTCACAATTTTCCCACAGGCAGCAAACAACAGGTTTGTTGTATGCCACTTCATGAGAGCTTAATAGGACTACAGGACCCCAACTTGCCTGATAATTGTAAATAAATATGTGCCTAAGTAAGAAAAGAATGAAAAAAAACAACCCCAAAACCTGATGGACACTGAAAACAAGTTTTAATCCAGACCAGTAAAAGAGTATGTGGCTAGTTTAGGTAGTAGCCTTTTGTAGACCCGCTTGATTAGGATCATAGTATCTGAAACTCATTTCTACTAGACAAATCAAGCAGATCACACTTTCGAGTTTAAATTTGCACCATAATGAAAATTAAAAAAATAAATAGAAGGAAAAATATATTTTAGTTAGTTCACTACCTTCATTAATAGAAAATCTTATTTTTTTAACTGACCAAAAGTTACATCTTTAATGGCGTGAACTTGAGATCTTATTGGTGAGACAACATAAAATATGAAACCAGTTCTCTTTCTTAGGGAGATTTGGAGGCTAACCTTCAGACTGCCACGAGATGCAAGTTGTAGTATAACTTAAGTCTGTGCAATGTCCAGGATCTATACAACCATATCCAGATCTAAAACAACCTGTCTTGAATAACCCTCGAAACTAGATCTGGTTCGGAGCAGAAGCCACTTGACCCATTGATTCCCGTCTCGGCCCTCGACACTGCCGGCGAGATTGGATCTAGGGTTCATGCTGCTCCATTAATCTCTATCTGACTTTATCCAGGATCTGACTTCTCAAACAGCGAGAAAAAATATAATGCAAACGCCATATAGGTTTCATAAAGCAAATTTTGATAATATATATGGCAGTTTGGAACATAATCTTGCTTGGGTATCCCACACAATTCCTTTTTCTAGTAGATGTAAACCATACAAATGCTTCAGATTTAGATAAATTATCAAATGCATTAGGAATTGGATCAGCATAATGTAGTTCGTAACAACAACTTGAATCCCAAAAACATATCCTAATCTTTTGCACCCATAGATCATATATGGAGTTCATTTTCTTCCACCGGAGAAGTAGCAGGCTGCCGGTTTACTTTTACAGTTTTTGAGGAAAATATTTATGAAGTGTAGAATGGATTGTATTGCCCTTCAGTCAGGTTCTATGCATGGCTGCATGGAACTCGAGCTTGGTTTAGATAAGTTTGGTTGAAGCTAAACTAGTTTATTAAATGAGCTGAGTTGAAACCTCCGGCCGGAGGAACTCATGTAGCCAGCCGAGCTCAAAGTTCGAGCTAGCAAACTCGAGCCTGGTTCGAGATCGATGGCCAACGCTCTCTAAGAGCCAAGCCAAACTGAGCTTGAGCTGCCTCAGCTGGGCTGGGCCGAACTGGGTATATATATATATATATATATATATATATATATATATATATATATATATATAGAGAGAGAGAGAGAGAGAGAGAGAGAGAGAGTTGAGAATGTGAAGCCACATCAATGCCGCAAAAACAAAACTCAAAGAGAAGGGGTAATGAACGGAGCAATCTAAGGAGCACAACTGTGCCAGTGGTTGGCTGAATCTGGTTATATGCACAAATTTTCTTGGGCCAATATGGTTAATGACTAAAATATCTTGCACTGAAAAACAAAAACTTTTCGTAAAGACAAAAATAAAAATGAAAAAAAATAAAAAACCATAAAGGACATTTATTTTTTTAACAAATTACCAAAATGTCTTTCCTTGCTTTACTGTGTATGTGATGAGTATCTTTTAAGCGTCCTTCTTCTGAAATGAGCTGATGGCTCGGGCCCATTAGTCAGGCCACCATGATCCAGGCCCACTAGGTCAAAATTCTATGGGCACTTACTAATTCATCAGCGTGATCTCAAGGGGTTTTGTCGAGGCTCGAGTCCCGATGTTGGCTTGTAAGGGTGGAGCCAAAGAAGGGCTGCAGGGACCATGCTTCCCAAAGATCTTACAGAAATTTTCATTTGGCCAGGTGAAAACTTTGCAAATTATATAACCCCCTCTCCCCAAGAAAAAAAAAAAAATCCTGCCGCTGTCTAAGGTTGGGAACTGGGCAGGGGGGCGCATCAAGGCCCGGGCCACCATGGCTGTAAAAAGTGGGTTTAGACCTAGGCCTAAGCCCAGGTTGACATCGGGCCGGGCCAGGCCAGACCCAGTTCCGCCAGATAAAAATATTAATTTTAAAATATTTTTTCTTATATCTATATATATGAAATATACATATTTTAATTCTTTTATCAAAATTGAATCGGAAAAGCAGGCCCGAGCCCAGTCCATGATGGTTGGGTCTGGGCCCGGGCCGGCCCAATGCCCAGTCCTAGCTTCGTCCCTATCTGCTTGGTTGTTGTTTTGCACATTGGATCTCATATCTTTGGATTTTACTGCTCATAAAAGGTGTCTTGCTGCCTTTAATTTTAAATTTGTAAATATAATTATGTGGTTTGTTTCTGTTGATGTTTAATTTTAAATTTGTAAATATAATTATGTGGTTTGTTTCTGTTGATGTTGCAAAAAATCAACACTAAAATACATAGCTCATCAAACTCAGGATATTCAGAACTACGCTTAAGATCTCCATTTTATGTTTTATTATGATAGCAAAAGGTCGGATCCAAAATCAGAGAAATAGTGCTTCATCTTAAATCATCTGTACGTAGACTTTAGTTTGAGACATCAATTTAAGTACGTAAATCAATGGTAACCAAATGTACCCCCACGAATTCATGAATCTAATGTGGAAAAAAATCCATACTATTAATCAAACTAAAGGTTTTACCCAAGAGCTAAACTTGAGCTCTCTCCATTTTACGTTTCTATAGTAGCAAACAGTTTAATCTAAAATCAGCACTAAATCCATATAGGGCTGGTGTTCATGCATACATGGAAATTAGGGCTGGTGTTTTATCAAACCAAGTTTTGATGGCACTCAAACACTCTAAACACCTGCTTCTCATGGTGAGTAGAATAAGTAGCTACTAGAAGGCAAGCCTCTATTCCAATTTGAAGGCACTTTGAATGTTATGCTCTCGCACCTTCCAATGTGGAAGGAGTTACCATTCATGTGCCACACATGTGCCCTGTCCCGCGTGCCAACCGGGGGCTCTCCTTTTCATGTTCTTCCACCTGTGAGCAGGGGTGGAGAGAGGGGCCCCGCTCAGGCTCTGGCCCCACCCTAGCTAATTGAAAAAAAAAAATTACATTAAAAATTTAAAAAATTTTAGTTGCGGAATGTATTTTTTGGATTCAGGTTTAGTTTGGCCTAACCTAAATAAGTTCGTTGGACCGTTTGGCCTGCTCCTTAAAGAAAAAAAAAATCCTCTTGACCAGTGAGCATAACAAACAATCCACTCTTCCATCCAATTTCCATAAGAATCAACCAATTGTTCATGTGCTTCTTTTGTTATTATTATTATCAATGACTTTTAAGTGTCTTTGAAAAGATCATTGATTTGGAGATTCAAAAGAGTTGGTAGAGGATGGTGCACATTATAATTGAAAGAGGCAATCATGGTCAGATTTTTTTTATGGGCATCAGTTCTTGTGAAAGGCAAAGTTAGAGCAGAGCCTTTAGGCCGGATGGTATGAAGTAAAGATCATGTGAAAATAAAGATCATGTAGCCAACAAGTTGAAACCACACACTTGGTTTGCTAGAGAATGTCAGTATGGACGAAGCGCTCCGGGAAATGAATCGCAACTTTTTTTTATCTTAGTTTGATGGTTGCATAATTGTTTTATTGTAATTTTTCATTTTGATATCTTAAGGGTGTTTGATTTCTTAGAATTTTAGTTCTGGAATCAAAATTCTAGAATCAAATTTCCACCTTGATTGGGAATTGGAATGAAAATTTCAATTTTAATTTTCCTTTCATTTTGGTAGTATGAAATTTTGATTCTAAAATTAAAATAACTTGTTTGGCAAACAAGGAATTAATAATTTCTAGAATTCATGAATTAAAGTTTTCATGTCTTCTGCCCTAATGACAGATGAAAAAAAATTCAAAATTCTACAATTATAATTCTACCGATTAAGGTGGGATCATAATTCTAGAATATTGATTCAGAATGAGCCTATAATTCTAGAATTCATTCTTCGTTTAACAATGCAATTCACATTTTTAAAGAATGAGAGTAATGGTTCTAAAATTTCATTCATTCCAAGTGAATCAAATGCCCAAAGACTTTTGGACCAAAAATATTAAAATTGAATGTATGGCACATTTCTACAATGGTGTTCAAGGCATGCATAGGTGACAGCTATGTCACCATAGTGCAGGGTGCCGGTGCCGGAATGGCACATCCCAAAAAATTTAGGTGCAGCGATGTGGTGAGAATATTTTTATTATTATTATTTTTTAATTTATTATATATATAACAGAATAAACATATTATTACAATTTAATTATTAATGTATATAACATACTTGAATAATTATATTGCATAAGAAAATATCAAAACAACATATATCATATACATACTTTAGTATTATGACATTTTGACTGGGCTTGGGTGTGAGTAGGAGCCACACCCATGTTCGGTATTCGATGCGGACTCCGGTGCGGCAGTAAAATAGAAGAGTCCGGTGACTTAAGGTGACAACCGAAATTGGGTATGCAAAAAATCTAGTTGTGACAATGCAATGTTACCAAATGTTGGTAATATCATGTGAAAATTAGCATCTGACATGATATATCACGTAAAATCTTGGTCTGACTTAGGAAATTCTCAGACCACAAATTTCCAGAACAATTATTAGAAGAGGAGGGAAAAGAAAACAAGAAGCCATGGATTTGGCACTGTCACTGTGTCAGATCCAGAGCAGAGCGTATCACATGGGGGAGTTTATTCAGTTACAAGAGCATGTGCAAGGAGATCAGAAGCAACAGCGAGACCTAGAAGGCCCCGCTCATCGACACAAAGGTTGAAGATAAAAACATAAAGAACGGCATCATTTTTAACGAAATAATAAACGTGCGAAGTTTGAAGAACCTTTTTTTTATTATTATTTAGAGGCGTTTGATTAATTTGAATCTTAAATTGGTAGGTCTGATATAAAGTGAGGCTCGACTTGAGTTTAAGATCGAAATTTGAAAACCATGAATCTGAAATCCTTATTATACCTCAACTTCATAGATCTTAACGCAAATTTTGCGTGAAATTAAGGTTTTGAAACCTGGGGATTTAAAATTCCAGAAGGATACATGTGTTTACTGTAAATATGAATACTGAAAATCGAGTTGCTTCTGTTATTGCTTCTGAACTCAAGTGCAGTGTTATCGAGGTACAGTACTCCATTAAATTGTCGACTGTAGGTGAAGTGAACCTTTTCTCTTTCTTTTTTTTTCTTTCCCTTTGTTATCGTATTTGTTGTTTAAATCTGTAAGAAACCGAAGTACACATGCTCGGTTGTTGTCTTAACCAGCCACAAGAATATTACTGCATTTTTTCTGCATGTGAACTCATCCCCTGCTGTTCTTTATATAGATAACGCGTCTTCTCCAGCCTACCATTGTCCCTCTCTCTATCCCTCCCTCTCTCTTTCTATCTCTGAAGAACAATGCCGACAACAGCAACCTTCAAGCTTGCTCAATGGGTCTTTGCAATGGCCGCCATCAGTTTACTGATCATACAAGGTATGAAAGGTTTTCGTTTCTTTTGGTTCCGTCTCACCTTTTCTCCATTTCTCTGAGATCAAAGCTGGAGTTCTTTTTCCTTGATGCTCAAATGACTTCTTTTCGTCCGTCCATGTTACTCCTTGAGCCGCTGCTTTTATAAATTGGTTACCTTAATAGTTCTATAATTGCTTCAACACTTTGCTTAAATGTTTTACATGGTTGATGAATGAATCGTTGCACCAGACCTCAGATTGCTCATTACAGAGCTCTCTCTCTCTCTCTCCACTTTTTCTCTCTCCTCTTCTACCTCGCACAAGTCCAAGGTAGTGAATAGTTTTCCATGCCTTCCAAAGGTCCAGTTTGAATGGTAAAGAATGCATCCCCAAAGAAGGTTCTCCCCATCTTCTCATGAATGAGAGAATACAAGCAGGGAGAAATTTTTTCCCAATGTTTCTTCTTCCTGTTGTGTGAAAGGAGTGGGTACTTCCCAAAATATTATTACTGACTTCAGTTTTACTGCTTTTGTTTTAGATGTTGTTAACAAGCTAGGATTTAGTAGAACCCCACAAATATCCTTCCATACTTTGAAGATCTTATCCAACCCGCTAACCAGGTGGATGGAGCCCCTTCTTTTGCCCAATCCTCTTAGCGTTTCAGCCAAATAAGAATCAAATTCAGTACAATAGAAAATGAAAGAGCTCTCCAACCAGATCTAGCTGTCAGTTTGCAGGACTAGAGAGTTCCCATACAACAAAGACAGCAGACGGGTCGACCAGGTGACCGACCCTCTTTACATGAAACACCACCAAGACCAAGTAGCATGGTTTCACCCACTTAACCCTCGACCCTCGGACAAGGCAAGGTTGGGCTTGGCCCCATCCTGAGCGTAATGGTGCTTATATATATATATATATATATATATATATATATATATATATATATATATATATATATATATATATATATATATATATGGTGGCGGTACATAATGGACATATTTCTACCTAGAAAAGGACCTTTTGGCATATCTTTCAAACAGGATATGAAATTCTACCACGTCCCTTATGTCCCTCCCTTTTCTTCGATCTTTCTCTTTTTTTTGCGCAAACTTTTTTTCTAAAACCTGTGAAGCTAAAAAGCCGTTTGGCAACAGTAACACATTCTTACATTCCAATGAATCTGGCTACAAAAATGGATTGAATTCTTCAAACACCATAACAAGTGTTCCATAAATCTACCCTATTTTTTGAAGCAAGCCTTATGGGACAGTAAACTATCTTTACAAGTTAAGGCAAGCTTTATTGATAAAACTAGGAAGAAAGTTTGCAAGGCCCAACAGAGAAAGCTCATCTCTACGGCCTAAAGCATTCTTCAATCAGCTAAGGGCAAGAAAAGGTACTTGAATAGACAATATGGTCAACTTGATGTGAAGCAAGGACAACACTTTTATGGGTCCAAAACCACAAAGAAATCTTTCTCTCTCTCTCCCTCTCACAGTACTGCACATAAATAACTATGCAAAAGAAGTGCAATGATGTCACAGAAATATCAGAAATGCATCATTTTTAACATGAGAGATTTAACATTACTATGCAGTGGCCGGATCTAGGTGCGAAAACAACGGTCCTTCTGTTCGCCAGGTCCAAGTGGGTTTTGGGAAGCTGCCGCAGTTCATGGTGGAAATAAAGAACAACTGCCCCATGTGTCCTGTTACAGAAGTTCATGTCAGGTGTGCGAACCTCTCGCAGAATCTCGTCGATCCCAGAATGTTGAAGGTCCTTCATTTTGATGATTGCGTCGTCAACGGAGGGTTGCCTCTAGCACCGATGCAGAAGCTGTCTTTCAATTACACCCACCAGAAGTTCCAGCTTATGCCCAAGACATGGAATTTCCAATGTGAGTGACGTTCCCTTGGTTCAAGCACAAGGCAAAAGTCCATCAGAAGATCGGAGCCCCAACCAGACATATATATCTCTGTATATATAAGCTCTTGGGTAGTCCTCCACAAACTTGCTCCAGTCTTGCTATTTGTTTTGGCTTCAAACATGTTGTGGCTAAGATTGCAATGTGCATGGAAGTCTTCAGGGAATTTTTTTATTTGGCCACGAACACATAACCCACTATCAGGTAGATCTTTAGACTGAACACCAGGATGGTAAAACTCCAAAGTTATGACCAGCACCAACAGAGAGTGGCATTCACAAGAGCAGAAACACGATTGCTGGTATGACCGCAACAACTGATCCAGATTTGTTAAAACCGCATTTGGGCGACATCTTGCAGAATTGGTTTTGGACAAAAAGAAGATCGTGGATTTGACAAATACAACAGCTTTTTTCATTCAATGAGATAAATTAACAAAATGAATCAAGCTGCGTTAACCAGCTAACTCAAAAAATCCAATGAAGAAGGATGATCAGATATATAATTAAAGAGAACCGCGATAAATCCAGTTTACAGGCCAAGGAAATGTTATGGGCCCCAACGGAATACATGGCTCCAGTCCTGGAGTCTTTGATTTTGATGCTTGAGGAGCCTGAAAAAGAAAAAGAGAATTTGAAAACCATCAGATATAATTGGAAATACTCTATGACCAGAGAAAGTACCCTTACAGAGAGGGGGAAGGAAAAAATTTATGTGAGAGGAGGATTGACTAATTTTCAGTTGGTGCATGAGCCAGACAGACTGATAACATCCGACTAAACCTCAGACATGCTTGAATTTGGTAACATGGATTCAAAGCCAACCTAAATCTGACCAGACATCAGACCAAACTCAAAGATACTATTTTCTAACCATGCTTTTCTTCTTTTCTTTTGCCAGTATGAAACAATAACGTTATAAATGCCAGCAACTTGAACTGCATTAGGTATAAAGATGGGAATGATGTGTTCCTAAAGCTATACAATTTGATTAAATGATTGTGAGTTTATTAGTATTTAAATGAAAAAACAAAATCACTTGTATGGCATAAAGTCAGATTATCAGATTCTAGCTGAACGTGGCCAAATTTCAGCTGACTCGGATATATATGTTCTGGCCCTTGAGACTCGTTACCTTAACCATCATTTACTTAATCTCAGACCAGCCAGAAACCAAGATGGTTAAAGACACTGTGTCCATAGATGTCGCAAACAATCAGCATGGACTAGAAAGTTCATGTCAGACAAGATGAGAGAGCACTAATTTCAAATGTTCACAAACGTAACAATTCAAAAACTTCATTGTAACACAGACCTCTTTTGCCCACCTGTTGATAATTTTCATCAACGTTTACCACAATGTCTGGATAATGTAAGAGTACACTAAAATTGTGTTCCTAATTTTTCTAAAATTGGCAATCTTTCTCAAGGGAATATTCATCACCAAACATCCCGGCAGTTATAGGAATCATTACAACTATAACCATGAAACGTTAAAATCATGCAGCTTTCCCTATTTCCTAGAAGTCCTTGCAATAGAGGGTTTTTTTTTTTTCACAACTGATTCCTTAGTCAACTACTTCTAAGACACTTCAACACGTATTGTTTGCACACAAGAAAAACAAATATTCTCTTTCATTCATTTATCGCAAGTTGCAACAAATTTGTAAGAGACAAACTTGAAATTATATATAAATAATAAAACCACAAACCATAAGAAGGAGATAACAAAACAAGAGATATTAAGCAATTAACAGAAAGTTCACAAACTGATCTTTAAATATATCATACAAAAGATTACTCTAATGCCCAAGTAAAATGAGGGATTGGTAAACTCCACTAGTTGTTTATATTGAAAAGCTAAAGAATATTGCAGAAACAAACAAAAAAAAAAAGGAAACACAAAAAGAATCACTTACATGTAGTTGCCTAAATGAAAAAAAAAAAAAGCAACAAAAAAACATACTAAAAATGACAACATATTACTTACAATCATAATTAGCCCATCCTATTGCTTGGTTCTCAAGATCATAAACCACCAACCTATTGGCCAAAACCAAATCTGCACAGACAACATAAAATTAATTAGTCAAACATGACATTTCTCTCTCTCTCTCTCTCTCTCTCTCTCTCTCTCTCTCTCTCTCTCTCTTCATAATTTACATTTAAGCAAGACCAATTATGTTAAACAAGACTATAGAAAGTTGTCAAAAAAATACGGTGCATCTAGGTGACGTGATGCCCCAGAAACCCTATGTTCAACCATTGCCATCAAAAGTTGCTAAAGATGAAGATGAGGTCCCCTTTGTTCTTATAAACATGGATTTGCAGCCAGCCAATGATTGTGGAAAGGATTCTACTTATCCCAAGTGCAATTGGTTGAGCTCCCACATGCAAGATACACATAGAAAACTCTATGCCTCCTTGCCTTAAAAAAGAGACAAATACATCCACCTTCTGGAGGCATAGAACTTAGATATAGAGTTAGTCCCTTGTCCTCCTCATGAGTGTTTAGGTATAGAAGTGCCACAAACATATTCTACAAAACATGGAGAGCTCAACAAGAAAGCTTCTCTCCTTACCAGGGGTTGTCCCCTTTTGACTGCACTCACCTTTCAATCCATATATCTCCAGTTTTTGGTTTGGAGAATGTATTCCAACATAAAAATGGAGAAAACATGCACTATCTGGAATACACTCTCATTAGCTATGTCAGTGGGACCAGTCTATCTCATTGTCAACCCAGAAACACTCTGATCATCTACATTTGGTAAAGAAAACCAAATCTGATCAAGAATCACGTCCAAATTCACTTGTATGCCAAGGGCACAAGGAATTTGATTCCAGTGCATGCATAGACAAATGTTCTGAATAGCTCTCTTCTAGCCAATATGACCTCATAATAGGTTCCCTTAGCCTACATGAATCTGAATCTGCAGCCAATTATGTGAGTGGCTGTGTCAGACTTGAATTCTGTCAGTTTATACCCTTCGACAAGAGATGGGTCCACCAGCTTTATGAAGCTAGGCCTTTTTACCGGTGATAAGCACCGCCAAGATAAAGATCTAAGAACCAAAAAATATATATATAGATAACTCATAACTATGAACTATCCCTTCTATGCAAGAAAAAGGATATTGAACCATACCACCCAATACAGTCCAACCTCTTGAGTCCCTATTTTGGCTCCCACTATTTTGAAATCCAATGCACCAATCAAAATCCTGCAAAAACACATAAAAAAAAACCAATGCCATGCTGATATAAATGGAACAAAAAATGTGAGGAAAGCAGGTAATAAGACATGGACCAAAAACCAACAGAACCAATCATCCCAAACAGATACAGGACATGGATTATTACATTTTACAATTTACAGCTAAAAGGTTCAGTTCATATTTCATATACACTAACAGATCAATGACGTGCACTTTTCCTGACAGTGTTCATCATATTTTTGACAACTTTTTGCAATAAATAGCACATCATGTATGACAGCATGCATATATTTTAGTCTTACGTACAGGGGGCTTTAGGTATATGCTATTAACAGTTGAGTTGATACTTGTTTATTAAGGTAGAGAATATCTCAGAAATTTGAAAGGATATGTAAAATCAAATGGTTCCAAGTTTCCAACAGTCAGCTGTATAAACTGGTAAGAAGTGCAAGTATCATGAGAAAACTGTTGAAAAAAATAATATCAAAAAGAAAAACTGCACCAATGCTCAAGCAGTTGTACTCACTTAGGCTCCAACATTGACAGAGCATAAGAAAGCTAGTACAAGCAAGAGATGTAATAGTTAGAACAAATTAGAAAAAATTAAGCATATGTAACAACTAAATGCTTTGAAATTAAAAGGCACTTCTGTAAGACCACTAGAAATCCAACGACCTTCTACGGTGTTTTAAGCAGATTAAGGAGCAGCAAAAAGGAGAAAAAAACAAC
Organism: Nymphaea thermarum; assembly: GCA_011799765.1. Taxonomy (NCBI): domain Eukaryota; kingdom Viridiplantae; phylum Streptophyta; class Magnoliopsida; order Nymphaeales; family Nymphaeaceae; genus Nymphaea; species Nymphaea thermarum. Next base: position 106,592 of record JAANDH010000870.1, read on the forward strand.
ACAACGTTAAAAATTACACATGTTAGACGGATACATAAAGTAAAAAAACCAAATATATTAAAATGATTTAATAGCATTTGTAGAAAAAAGAAGAATATGTCCTATGAGATGGACACCTACCATAGAATCAGAACAAACGTCTGACAGCGAAATCAAGGAAACGAAAAACCAACCAAAGTTGGGAAAGGTTTTGGAGAAGAAATGAAAATTTTCAGGTGAATAAGTATTAAAGGTAGGTAGAAAGATCAATGAAATATACTTAAAAGAAATAAACTCATTATACAGAAAAGAACTTGATGATAACCTACATTAGTGCCACAGATTAATCAAAAGATATCAAGGATAAAACAATCACAAACTTTCAAAATGAATCATACAAGTATGCCTTATCAACATCCATTTTCAAGACCTCTGCCAAACACAAATGTGACCATCCTTAATACGTTCAAACCTCAGGCACTGAAACAACATTCAGCATTTCAATCTCAAATATGATCAGAGAGCAAACCTTTCCCATTTAGACTTTAGACAGATTTTATAAGCTTTTACAACTGCACCTCATACCATTAAGCTCTGTATCGAATGTTTTGTTTAGAAAAAGTTTTTATTTTGAGTGATTTGTTGGCACAGCTGGTGTGAAAGATTTCCAAGAGATTTCATGGATTCAACAAGCACTCATAGCTCAATCTACAATTTGCCACTGGCTATTGAGTTTTGTAAAGTATCTCAAACATGATATGTACTTTATTTCCAATAGCCATTCCCCTTATTCTACATGGACGAATTAGCAGTGGCTGCTGCAGCACCTCATGTTGAATAACTTGCACATGTTGTTATTGGAGTTATTGGAGGTTTTCATGGATTTGGATAACTTGCACATGTTGTCAGCTTCCTTCTCTTAAATTCTTCTTTTGTTTTGACAAATAATACTTTCAAGACACTCAGTTTGATGAGAACAACAGTTTATAATGAAACACATTTACTGCACAAGGTGTTGCATTAATCGCATTTACGTGGTGTCGACAAATTTACATTCTAAGAGTTTCAATAGTTAGTTCACAAATTACATAAATAGAATAAAATGAAAATGATTTACCATGACAATAATGCATTGGATCAACCTTCCTCGTCAAAATTTTTTTCATCGTCACAAGAACTATAACACATATCAATGTAAGCATACTACTATGTTACTATATAAAACAAATTAGATTGAAATATGAATATCTTTCATTTCTCACAAATTGTGTTCATCTTGAATCCATCTCTGTGAGCAAATTAATGATTCAATATTTTCAAGAATGGTTGAGGGTCGATAATCATTAAAAATTCTTCATGATATACTGAAAGCAGATTTGGAAGCAACTATAGATAGAAGGATTGTTAATACATCTCGAGTCATCTTGGTTAAAATTTTATATTCGGTTTTATTTATCTTCTACCTAAATAATATGTTGAAGTCTATAGGATGCACAATTTCTTTTATTGGATCAATCAAATATTTGTTCAGGTCTGTGTGAGTTATTAAAGGAGATACAAAGTTGAAGTATGCTTTGAACCCAAATACCCGTGTTGCCGTACCCGCACCCAAAGTGGGTACTTGGACACAATTGGGTACTTTTTACGTTGAAACTGATCCAAACTATTTAATTTACTTGATTTAAGTTTCTCCAAAGTCAGTTTTTGTTCCGTTCTTAGAGTTATTGTTCACTAACATGTAAATATTTTTATTTATATCACTTGCTTATTTAAATGTTGCTTTCATTTTGATTTTTTTGTATTATTTTGCATGCATATATATATATATATATATATATATATATATATATATACACACCCCCGTACCCACATTTTCTAAAGTTGTTGTGTCCATACCTGCATCTCTGTACCCATACCCATATGACTTAGTATGATCAAGCATTGTCTTAATTTTCTTAGGTAAAAACAAGCTTAAGACTATAAATGAGTAAACTTCTAAAACACCAATCAGTATGCTTTACATTAACTAATATCTACATTTTATAGTATAATATTAATAACCATTTTCCGTCCAATGTCGACCAATTTCACAGTACAAACTTACAAGTTGAGTAACATACAATGGTAAATTTTAGAAAACATCAAACAGAAAAATTGTCTGTTGACCAGCAAGCTAGAAATATAGATGTGAATATCTAAGTCGGGAAACCAAGTATGGACAAAACTGCACTCAAGCACAAGAAGAGAATAACTCAAGAATGTAACATATTTTCTTAAAAGGAGAATGCCTTATAAACCAAGAGAGCAGTACTTACGCCTATCTGATAAAGGTATTCATGTGGTAGAACCTTCAAAGTAACCGAATTTTCAAAATAAAAGGTGACATACGGGAAGGCATCATCCACACTGCCAATAAAAGGGAGAAAAGAGTAGATTAGCAAGTATACGGATATCAAAACCATATTTCCAAATCTAATAAATCCTGCAAAAGCACCACTTGTATAAAATATTAGAACAAAATAACAAACAATCAGCAACAATTGGTCAAAAGAATAGGGCAAAAAAAAAAAAACCAAGAATATGCATGGTTGAATTGTATCATGCTATCTTAGCAAACCTCTAGGCCCACCTAATTAACATGGAAATAGCTAGTAAATGTCTCGGAACAAAACAAAGACCGATGCAAGACAAATGTAGCCACTTCACACAGCCAAAAGAAACAAACACAAAAAACTAAGATGCTTAAGACATACAAATTGGAAAAAATGAGTAGGACCATTGACATCAAAAATTCATTTCAAAGAAAAAACAGAAATTATTCTAATTATTTTCTAGGAAGCTTCTTAAAATAAACCTTTAATTGAACCTCATGCCATCTTTCATCCAGTTGTGAGATTTACATTCATGAAGTGAACAACAAATATAAATTTTGGATTATTCCATTAAATTGGTAACCCCACTAAAACTAGTCTTACAAAAATGGGACCAGAACAATTTAAAGCTAAAACCATTAACACATAAAGACTGTTGCAGCAAATACTTGGAAGCAAATTGTTCAACATAAAAAAAAGGTTATCAGAGATACCAAAAGTAATAAAGACTGACAAACAGGCAACAAAATTTACCCAAAAGGAGTAGACAAGCTAGTCAAAATTTGCCCAAAAGGAAAAAAACTTTCAAACCAGAAGCAAACATATCATCTGGAAATTTTTCAGATGGTTATAAATAGGGATCAGCCGCACAATTGACAAAAAAGAAGGTCCCTTTCAAGTCATTGTCAAGAAGTATGTGCTTTAAGGTTGAAAATATGGACTAAAGAAGATATTGAAAATAAACCTAATAGGAAAGAATCTACGATGAATCACAGAACCTAAAAGAGCCACAGACTTCTACAATGAATCTTCACAGAACCTAAAATAAACCAAGACCATCTTTTTTGATAGTGCAAGGGCGTACACGGAAGTAGAATAAAAGTGCAATAATGTGCACATGCAGTACAAAAACAATATGAATTATAATACTATTTCTTAGAAAATATCAAAATCTGAAAAAGCTAATTTGGATGATCTTGCCTTTACTGAATTTCACTTAATCGTTTTACGTAATCAGACTCAGACCCTACTTCTTAACACCATTGGGAAACGACTAGCATAAGATGTGACATTTATATGTTAATTATACTGGATGTTTATTGGACACACTCAGGATATCAGGACTCATTCATATTTAGTCATGAAACAGCCCATCAAATCCACAATCACTTAGTAATCAGAGCTGGGTTTCCTTACCACATCTAACTAAACAAGTTCAACTGGATCAGTAATCAGATATACCCAATCCATTTACATCCCTAACTAAAAGTAGCTAAACAATGTTCTCTTCTTTTTTTTTTTTTTAAACCTGACATTATATACCAAATACAATACTTATTCTTAATTGAACATAGAATTTTGTTGGCTAGGCATCTGATAGCTGTTAAGGATCTTTCATTTGTTTAGCAATTAGGACACATTGGTAAGCATAGAAAACATTCTTGACTGGATAGAAACAGAATCAATAATTCACATGCTTACAGTAATTACCTTCCAGTGTACCGAAAGCAACTTGAACCTTCAAGCGTATAATACTTTACATGTGGCCCATAAGACAGAATCTAGAACCAAGACAGAAGAAAGTGAGCAACTAACGAATGAAAGAACAGCAATCAAGTAAACATTGTCAGCCAGTTCACTCACTGCTTTCATTAGAGGATTAAAAGCTTCTTCTGCAATGTAAGTCAATGTTGTTCCACTGTCAATTATTGTCCCTAATCTATCTTCAACCCCATGTCCAGTATCAAACACATCTGAAGGAAGTCGCAGCATCACACCACCAACATCAATTGCCTTCATATACACATTGTAATGAGACCTATGAGATGGCCACAACTAACACATCAGATGATGATGGCATTGAATATAACAAGTGATAAAGAAAACTATGAGATTGATATAAGCATAACAATGTCTTATGAATGTCTCACAAATACATCACATAAGAAAAGCAAAAAAGCATCATCGAGAGAAAACATTATTCAAATACTACCAAGCCACACAAGGCAGCTAAGTCCATAGATCAATATCTATGTCATATAGGTACAACTGTAGGCAAGCAAGGTGTGATACAACAATTTGGAAAACATGGATGCAGGTATGTGGTGAATGTGTACACATCCTCAGAGGCATATACACATGAAATTGTCACTTTCAACTTCTTTCCTTGAAGCCTATGATGCAATAAGCTGTTTTTTCAGAAATAGCCGAGTGGTGGTTTAGTAAAGGTGAAGAAGCTCCGTTCAAACGAAGTAATACTAAAAGCTAAAGTTCACTGAACACGAACTCGAAGACTCAAGTAAAACTAGCTGCTTGGATAAAAGAGTTATCCAAACAAGAGCCTTGGCATAGTCAATCATTGAATAAGCATGAAAGCATCAAGTTAAATTTAAATGTTGAACACTCTGACTCCAATCATAACAGTGCTGCTACGTGATACAGTGATACCTAGATAGGAAAAAGGAAAACTATAGATTCCCAAAAAAAAGGACCAAATTGACAAGGACAAAATCCACAAGTGCACCAACCGTCTTCCAACTACTCATTATTAGGAAATAATTGAATATATACAAGAGACATAATGTAGAAGGACCTTCAATGGAAAACAACATAAAATATGCCCTAAAATACATAATAGCCAACTAAAAAAAGGAATTGTCAAAAACTTCAAAAATTTGACTTGAATATCAGACAAAATCATTTCACATGCACAAGTACAAACTTCCAAATTCAAAATGCAACCACATTGTTTAGCACATCCTCTCTTTTTCTCTAGAAAACACAGAGAAAATTAGACACATCATTGTTACGACTTAGCACGTAACTCAAGAGTCGCACTCACACCTCGATTATTAGAAATTTAAGCATGGAGACAAAACCACAAGGAGAATATCAAGCATCTATATCGACATAGTGATCCCCTAACTATAAACCTCAAGTTTCACTAATTCCTTCCAAAACCATCCTACAATTAAATCAAAAAAAGAAATCATGTTTTAAATTATCACACAAAGAGACTCTAGGTCTGCTGATTAAAATGTTCTCAGTGAGATAGCAAAAGGTAACATACTGGTTAGCTACCAAAGGAGTCATCTTTACATGTGGTTCTACCACTTGTCCAATAGTAAATATTCCACCACCATTTACCCCATCTAAACAATGGGCAAACATCTTTTTGACTTTTCCTTCAGAAGCTAACTGAGAAACCACAGAAGTATTTGATTGTCCGAAGCCCATGATTCCATCCACTGCCTGGCTACTAGCATCAAGTTGCCCAGTTTCATGAACAGAACACCTGTATAACATGCATAAACATATATATTAAAATTACAAAATACAAACTTGAAGAAAACAAAATGACAACAAAATATAGATCCATAAGAATGGGTAGCAACAGGATATATCTTCCAAACTTCCAGACAATGACCAGTCTCCAACAATAAGAAATGGCAAACCATTGATCTTAGCTTGTCATAACTGTTAACCAAAATCAAGTTGAATCCTACTTTGTTAAAAGTGTGATGGAATGGAACCAAGGCAATGAATAGCGCTTAGAGAAAATATAGAACAAAAATGCAATACTAACTGTTATATATAGCCATTAGTCACATATACAGAAGCGTCGATAGACACATACAGTCACATAAAAATTTTTGAAAAAAAGTACAGAACAGTTTAATGTTGAAAAGGAGGAAAACTAAAAGACTGGAAAAGGCATATTTTTTATTAAAAGGATCTAAAAAAGAAATCCCGAGTGCAAATTTTATGGAAGCTATTGACAAAAGGCACACATGAGCCGTTAGAGAACAAAACAAAAAACAATCCTGAAGAAGCATGAGATGACTTTTTGGATCCTAGGAAGCCTGTGATCATCATATAAATTTTTAAGTGAAGAACTTTCAGTGAAGAATGCATATTATGTAATTTACCAAGTCCCACTCAAGGAAAACACTATTTCCATTAGTAGATTTATATGAAAGGATCAATATGACAAATAAACATCCAGCCCAGCAATAGAAAACACTAAACAAACAAACAGCAGATCTGTCAACCATAGTATACAAGGAAGGCCAAAGAAAGAGCAGGTTCACCAATGAAGTATTCTATGACAGTGCCAAAAGAAACTTTTTAAGAAATAAAATCACTGAACTGAACATTCCCACATCCATGCAACAGAGCCTGTGAGCAATCTTTGAAAGGACATGTTTGTTTTGGATAAACTACTAAACTCCAAACAATGCCTAGTCACCAAAAGGATCATGTCCTATGCACTTCTTTCAGATACATGATGCTTAACCATGTCAAAATCTAGTATCTGGCATGTTGGTTCACATGATCGAACAGAAAATCATGTCAAGTAACTGCAAAATAAGTCAACGACTTAAAACATTGAAAACTGTCTTATTAGTTAAACTAGCATATTAAGCATGGCGTTAGAAAAGATACACTGATGCTACAGGTAATTGTTTTCATATCTAAGAGCTCAAACCTCAAAAAATAAATGGGAGATCAAGAGTAGAGGATACTTACCCAAACACGACACTCGCATTGGCGGGGCTGGTTTTAAAATTGCCGGTCAATTGGTTATACTGCATGATATCTCTTACAAAGTAGCCCCTACTCGTACTGCCATCCCCATATTGCAAATAAAATTGGCAGAGGGCACTAGGAGTGCAGCCCGAAACTCGGCCCCTATAAAGCATTGAACAAAAATCATCCTTACACGAAACCAAAGACCCACTGCTGGAACCGCTTGGATCATAAAGAGTCAACTCTAGCTGTACCAAAAGCATGTTAAACGAACTTCAAAAACACAGTAGTCTGAGTAAATCATTAAACAATTATATCAAAGTTTGAAAGTGACGAATAATCATTAAGGAAAATTGTAAACGGACAAATGAACTCCTAGCTACAATTTCCATAAAAGTGAATGCAACGGATGTAATTGTATAACCAGGCAATTGTATAACCAATGGTGACCACCTTATTCTTTAACAAGACAGCGAATCAACGATAAGTAATTGCAGAAACAAGAAAGCCAGACAGAAAAGTGCACCAAATAATCGAGTGCAAAACCAAGCAACAAAGAGAAAAATACGGGAATTGCTAAATAATATGACAGATTACCCCAAGATCGCTCGTCTTCGGACAATCCCGACATTGAATACAATTCACCCAAAGCTGATCGCTCCCAGTATCAACTTGCACAAAATAATGCTTGGGCGGGCTCCCGATCCAGAGTTCAGTATAGTACAAACTAGCACCGAAAAGAAGAAGAAGAGAATGAGACAAACCAAAAGGAGCCAGCGGGTGAGCAAAAGAAACTGGCGCTTCAAAGAAGGCCTGCCGAAAGCCTTATTCTAGAGAACCTCCAATTGGCCGTCTCCGACTAGGAAAAACAAAATAAAATGGAAACAAGCAAATGCAGCAACAAAAAATGCACAGGAAAAAGCCAAATCCGGCCCGCCGCACTCACCCAGCGACCGTGGCACTGCTACTGCCTCCCAACGGCAGATCGACGGCGCTGAGCATCCTGCCGTGCCGCCGGCCGTCGTGCGCCCTCAGCCGGTGAATCCCGCTTCTGATACCGGCGAATTTGCTCCTAACTCGGATGACTCCACTCCCATCCGCATGACGAACGGATAAAATAAGAAAAAAGAGCCCGAGCGCGAGGAAAGCCACCCTCTCCTTCCGATCCATTGGAAGCAAGACGGAACACCTCGTGCCCGAAGCTCAACAAACGAACAACACAACGCGGGAGAGAAAGGAAAAGGCAGACGGGATGAGAGGAGGAAGGCGCACAGAGGGAGGGAGAGAAAGAGCGAGAGCGAGAGGCCGCGCCGTGGGGAAGCGCAGCCTCTCAGGTAGGGGAAGCGAGAGGGGAAGCGGCCTTCTGTGGCTTCCGGTTGAATTTATAAGAGGGGTGGAAAAGGGCGCGTGAGAGAACGCCTCTGGTTTTTCGCTCTCTTTTCGCGTCATTCGCCCTTTTCCATCTTTTCTTTTTCGCCTTTTCTTGGTTAACGGAAAACCGGTAAAGAAGGAACCGACAACTGTGGTCCATGTTTGATTTGGATTGATCCAAAATTCGTTTTGGATTTAGATTTGGATTGATCCAAAATTCGTTTTGGATTTGATTTGGTTTTTTTCAATATTTATTTAAAAAAAGTTGTTTGGGCGTGAAATCCAATATGTAACGAACTTGACATATCTTTCAATTCAAATGTCATTTGAATGCGCTTTATTCAATGTTTGCTTAGACAATCGGTCCCAAGAAACAAGGATTTTGAATCTCCACGGACCTCAATATCAAACTATTTTTGTTACACTAAACATCAGTAATCACCTCAAAAGTAACCAACATATCAAACAGTGGAATTGTAGAAAAAGTGTATTGGTTGGCATAATTTTGGCAGAGTATTTTTAACCCTTTAAGTGACAAAAAATTTAAAGTTGAAGATATTTTTTTAAATAACATAAAATATTTAAAATAGCAGTCATGAATTACAACGATCAAACTCACTTACACACCAAGCTGAAGCCAATAGTACAGCAGCAGATCTTAATTTACTTTTTAGCTGTTTTAATTTCAACCTTAAAAAAAAATTAAAAATCAGGACAATCAATCACTTAAATAACTTGTTTATAAGACTTTGATGATCTCTCATAAATTTCAATACAATACTAATTTTTTTAAGGTATTACATAAACAGACTATATATTCAAATCCACCTCCCACCGATTCAATTTAAACCGACTAATTCAGGCCAATTTATAATAACACTCATGTAAATTGGCATAATTTTTGAAAGTTTTTTCTTAACTATTTCTACAGCGTTTGCTTTACAGCTGGATGCATCATATCTAGATCCAATTAAGTGGTGGTAAAAGTAAAACTAGTGGTGCAAAAAATATATATATATGAAAATCTTACAAAAAATGTGTTTGCCTTTCGGTGGAATGACTGAAAGATATTTGCACTTAACCTTAATACATTTCGCCACCTAACTGAAGGCCAAGGTCCATACGCGTTGCAAATTACAAAAGTTATGTTCTCTTAAATGAAAAGTTTCCAAACGTCATTATGTCGGTAGATATGCTGCTGAAATTTTGGGCCTTTTCTCTAAAAATCTGGAATTAGGAATTAAGGCATCCAAAAACCCACATTAAATGAATTATATTGAAATATGTAGTCTGAAAAATTGTAATAATAAGTATGCCAAGCTAAATATTGGCACGATTAGGTTACATATTTCCATTGCCAAAAAAAAAAACAAATAAAAACAAGCGTTTCTGTATCCGGATCTGTATTATCTTAAAAAAACTGTGGATACGAGATAAGACGGGATAATAGATCCAGGATTTTCAAATCTGTGTGGATCTCAAATCACCTCAGATCTTATATCCAAAAAACCCACATAAATGAATAAATTCTTGTAAGGTGAAGGATTGACCTGAGAAATTGTATTTGTCAAAAAAGGCAAAGAGTCCATTCCAAAAAATTAAATATGTAATAAAGTATTTTGAGAGGTTTTATGTCTATATGAAGCCAAGCATGTGGCCCATGTGCCTCCCTGTGACAGGATATATGACTTTTAAGTTACCAAGAAAAGAAAAAACTTGTAGAAGAAACAACATGGGTCTGAGAATGTAAATTGCTTGTTTTATAAAGAAAAAGTATTTTATAACTAAAAAAATTGTTTGAAGCGTACCATGCCAACGGATGAGGTGCTTCCATGTGTCTAAAATTTAGGGGGCATTTGGTGACAGGAACATTATATTAGTTTTTTATAAATCTATTCTAAAGTTTGTGCTAAATTCATGGACATCCTGTTTCAGCTTTTTATAAATTTATCTTGAAAAGTTTGAGTTAAATTTGAGCTAAATTTATATAACTATATGCTTCTGTGTTCTATGAATCTACCTCAATCTTTGAGATAGATTCATTGAACACTAACATAATGTTTGCGTTATTAAATGTCTCCTTGAGAGCTTGTGTGCTACGAAATTGTTTAGAAAGGCTTAGTCAAAATTAACTTTCAATTAAAAAAAATAAAATAAAAGAGGAATTTGAAAGATAGCTTCAATCCTTGAAATTGAAAACAAACAACAAAAGGTTCATTCTCATATCCATGTCCCGTTGAAAGCGTCCCTTGAAGAATCCAACATCATTTACGTAACAAGAAATAAAAAATAAACATATTGCCAAATGGTGACATGAAATTATGAAAGCTTTAGAGGAAACCTAACCCCAATATCGAAACAAAAATCTTAAGCTTTGATGGGCTTCCACATGGAGAAATCATAATGTGGTCTCTTATGGAGGCCCATGTTACTTGACATTTTTAGCTTTTGAAGTTTTGAATAAATGGCACTTTGGCCATTATCACTTGCCCAGCAACGTAAAAGTCTGAGGTACGTGGGGTTAAGCTTATACAAATGATTGACGCTCATGAAATTGAACCTGCAGTTAGGAGTGGGCATCGGGCTGGCCCGGCCTGATACCAGTCATTCACTATCTAGCCTAGCCTTATGACACTTGACTTCATTAAAAAAGGCAATGCTACAAGTAGAGGGACCCGTGGAGGCTTTGGCCCCTTGACCAGTTGACCCCCAACATTTTTTTAAAAATTTATATGTAAAATTTAAAAAAAAAAATATTTATTTTATATAAAATTTTGAAAAATTGTATTTCGGCCCAGTTCGATTCATGACAAATTTTTTGCTCTGCCCCTGGTTACAAGAGGAGGATGCTTCCAAAAACATGACAATGCTTCACTAACAAAATTGAATTTTAATGACACTTGCGTTGGATCTATGTTCTTAACAAGGGACTGAATTGAAAACCCGATCCATTACTTTCCTGGAGGTTTCAATGAGTCTAAGTGGTATATATTTGTTTATTTACAAGAGAAATATGTCAATAATTTAGTTTTGTAATAAACATGAACATGCTTGACTATGAAACATTTATTTAATTGTCACTATTTGCCTAGTTCGAAAGGCCGGACATAAAACATTGATACAAGAGCGTTTGGTCCTGCATCAGCCCACCCTGTCTCACTGGCCCACTCCTTGGTGCGGTTGTCTCATGCAGATATTAAAAATTCGCCTAAACAAAAGCATCTTGATCCACATTGAAATGTGTTAATGAGAAGACCTTTTCTTGCAGATTAGCTATTAATTTATGACTAGATCAATAAGAATGTGTTAACCAACTCTTTTAAATGGTTTCTTGTTTACTCAAAATGTACGAGCCATAAAGTCCAATCAATTCGGGTGAGCGCGAGGTATTAATCTCACCGCCCAAAAAAGGCCCGAAGGCCCTCCCATTCCCCTTGCATTCGGAGTCCTGTTGTCAGCGATAGCAACATAAAGTCAAATCAATTAGGCTTTGGAGTTTATATGTGAAGTTAGATTTTAGAAACTTTACTAAAATTCAGCTGACTTAATCCCTATAAATAGTTCACGTATACGCATATGTATAGTGGAGTATTTCCACGTTTAAACTTGATCACATGCGGATCCAAGGTAGGGGCTCGCATGGGCTCTGACCCCACCTCAAAAAAAAAAAAAATTACATGTAAATTTTAAAACATTTCACTTGTTTTATATAAAAATTTTGAAAAATGATATTTAAGTCATAGACAAATCTTAGAAACTTTAAATCACTCTACCTCATAAAAAATTCTGGCTCCGCCCAGAGCTTCATGACAAGAGAAAACATAACATCATTCTTGACAAAATCAGGCCTACCTTTTGCTGGTAATTTTAAGAAAGGGACAAATTTTTCAATAAGTGCTTCACATTTCATAGAAAGCTGTTAAATAAGAACTAAACACAAAGTTTTACGTACCAATATGTTTTCACATTGATATTATTGAATGACATCCTTATCATTTTAAATAACGTCTTTCTTTTGTTTATCAGGTCTACATAACCTTGTTTGAGGCTTTTTATGAAAAGTGTGGTATTCGTGAACGACAAAAAAATTATAAAGATTCCTTTTTTAATTAAGACAAAAAAATATTAAAAAAAAATCTTGAAAAAATAACGTTTGAAGAATAGTACATTCGTATTTGAATTAAATCTGACTTTTAAACCAAATCTGGTTGATTTTTAAAATGTAAGAGCGTTGGATACAAAATGTTTACTTAAACTAAATCTGATTGAATATTTATATATATTCAAATCCGATCTGATTTATTAATTAGATATTTTTTTATATCTAATTTTTCAAAAATAGTTCCCTCATATATCCAATCTAAATCAGATATATTGACATCTCGAACTAGTGAAAGTTTGGCCATCAATTCAATTTTGTGGATATTATGTATCTACACTGCAACTGATAGATGCACCATTCCTTGCTCATATACCGATATTGTCATAGACCCTCAAAGTGGAGGAGACATTAGCTCCTTTGCGATTTCTCGAGTAAAGTATGAAAATAAATAAATAAATAAATATATATATATATATATATATATATATATATATATATATATATATATATATATATATATATATATATATATATATATATATGCAAACATATCTTTATGTGTGTGCATGTCTGCATGCGCATCCTTTTCGATTTCTCGAGTAAAGTATGAAAATAAGTATATATATATATATATATATATATATATATATATATATATATATATATATATATATATATATATATGCAAACATATCTTTATGTGTGTGCATGTCTGCATGCGCATCCTTTGCGATTTCTCGAGTAAAGTGTGAAAATAAGTATATATATATATATATATGCAAACATATCTTTATGTGTGTGTGCATGTCTGCATGCGCATGCGTGCAAATGCAATATTATTAAGATTCAGGCTCAGACCGCCTGTTGGGAATTACACGTAGAATAATATATTTTAAAATGAAATTTTGTTTGATTTACCTAACCCACATGAGAATGGATAATAGAATAATTATTGGATACCTTTTTGTTTTATTTTTTTATTTTTCTAATGTCAACATCCTTCCGTTGTTTAATGCATCTAATGGGAAAGATTGCTTCATTTTTTAACTGAAGTCATTTGGAAGTTTGCGTTCATTCTTTGCTTTCCTTTAACGGCTAAGAGCAAACTAAAGGCAAGTTGTGCACCAAACCATACCCTCACTTGCTTAATCATATACATCTGGAGGTATGCTAATGGACTAATAATTATAATCCTAATTATAATTATAAGTACTGATATTAAGCGGGGGCAAATGAGTCTTACCTAAAAAGACTAAAATCACCCTCTAAAAGGAGGTTTTTGGTCAAAAAGAAGGACAAATGAGTCTTGCTCAAAAAAGACTAAAATGACCCTCTAAAAGGAGGTTTTTGGTCAAAAGGAGGGGCAAATGAGTCTTGCCCAAAAAGACTAAAATCACCCTCTAAAATGATGTTTTTGGTCAAAAAGAGGGGCAAATGGGTCTTGCTCTATTTTGAATCTAATTTGAATTTGATAATTGGATTTTGAGTTTGAAATGTTAGATTTGGATCTAAACTTGGATTTAAAGTTAGTAATCGAACCAATAGATGAGTCACATACTTGATAATAGGAGATTAGACAAATATGAGATTGACAAGATATAGATTTTGAAGCAATTCTAAAAAAAAGATTTGCCAAGGAATAATTGATGATCTAATGAAATTGTGGAAGAAGTAAAATATGAGAAAAGATATCTCATAAATATTGAAGCTTGAAAAAATGTTTGGCTAAAATAAGGGCAAAAGACTGTCTGACCTAAGTTCAACAAAGGTTGGTAATTGAGCCAATAACTAGCCACCATGTTTAAGAATATGAGGTTGGACCAATGAAGAAATGAATGATTGAAAATGTAGATCTTGAAATGATTCTTGAAAAATGGATGGCAATATTTGAAAAATCAATGCCATATAGATAATAAGATTTAAACATTATTTCATAGCGTGATCATGTTGAATATTATATAGAAATGATTGAAAAAACATTGATTTAAATAAGAAAATGAGATGCAAGATTATTAAATTGATCAAAATTTGCATGAAGACACACATGTATTCGTCACACGATGATAAAAATTCAGCATTTTTGAAAGTCACCTTTATCATGCATATATTTGAAAATGAGCTTAGGACCCTAATTGAATTTGGTTTGATCAAATTGTTCCACATAAGATATGCTAATATACCTTAGCCAAAAGGCTTAGTACGAGCATAAAATTCACCATTAGGCAACTAAGGGTAAGGTTTATCCACTTCTTTTTTATCACTCGTCGATATACCATAAATTACCACTCATGGTACTAACGAGAGGGCTTTCCCGCCCAAGGTGTGGTCTAGTTGTAAGGCTTAGTCTTGTGCTACCGCCAAAGACCAAGCCCGGCAACATGATGACCGGGACAAATAGATATTGAAATTTTAAAATATGAGAAATCATGAAAAATCAGTTGTCTCTAATGCAATGTTGCCTAAGATGGTGATTAAAATAAATTGAAGAGCAAACATTGTTTTCAAACAAGTCCTAAATTGAGGAGGGTTGTATTTGATCCTAGATCTAGGTGAACATGATTGATCATCCTCAATTAGTCGTATATGCAAGAGAGCAAACATAATCATCAAGCAATGTAATGAAACGCCGATGGGGTCAAGGCCAAAGTAGAGGACATGCTTCATCATCGGCAATATATGAAATGTTCAAGTTTGTATAAATGCATCAATCATAATCATAGTCAAACCATGGCGGGTCCCATCACGGTCGCCATCTGTTTGCATCCCAAAATTTTCATTGGTTTTGGAGTGTTCCAGAAAAATAAGGTTTTGTTTTAAAATAGGAAAGAAAGGGACTCGCCCGTCGGTACGAGGATCGACCGTTCTCGGCGCCTTTACCGGGGGTAATCGACCCAAGGGCTATGTTTATCATTGATGCATTTCGTTTTAACTTAAACATCTTTTTGATTCTATATGCGGTGTAGAAAATATTGAAAATTTGATGTT
Organism: Nymphaea thermarum; assembly: GCA_011799765.1. NCBI lineage: Eukaryota > Viridiplantae > Streptophyta > Magnoliopsida > Nymphaeales > Nymphaeaceae > Nymphaea > Nymphaea thermarum. The sequence continues at coordinate 122,150 of JAANDH010000870.1, forward strand.
TCAAACTTTTGAAAAGACTCTTGAAGAGTTGCTTGAAAATGTGAAATATTTTGAGGAAAAAGTAGAATTAGTAAATATCATTTGAAAAACTTGTAAAATCATTTTGAAATCACTTTAGTGTTCTCTTAAGACTTTAAGTAGGTTTGAGATTTTGCTCTAATTCGGTTACCACCTAGTTAGAGCTTCGTCCCCTCTTGCTTAAGTTCTTTTGGAGAGGTTCTTGTGATCATAAGTGAAATAAAGTGGGTGAGAATGCATGGATGCATTTATCCTATATGATTGGAATAATGTAAAACATTCCTACCACAACATTCATCTAAAGTCATTCCCACCACAACATACATCTAAGATTTTTGTTGTTATAATTATTATATATAAGAAAGAAAAGTTTTTGAAAAAGAGATTGAGATTGTAGACCATCAAGCATGATTCCAATATTGGGTCATTACTTGGTTTGTGGTCTTAATGAAGTTGGTAAATAAAAAAAATCTTTAGAGAAGAAAAATGTACAAAAGAATGACAAAGAGACAAGAAAATATAGAGAATGAGAAAATAAAAGAGATTTTGTAAGTTCAAAGAAAAGGAAGAGGTATGTATTCATATACATATGTCTATATATATATATATATATATATATATATATATATATATATATATATATATATATATATATATATATATATANAGGGTTTCTTTTGAGAATGTTTTGTAAGAGCATAAAATGTAATAGTTTCATTGATGACAAAGGGATAAGTTTCTTCCACCATTGGGTATGGAAGAAAGTCAAACCATAGGATAAGGGACTCATTAGGGTTCCTAATGGAATGATTAAAAGAAACTAACGTAAAATGATATGCAAATGCAATATTAACATGTACAAATTTCGTGGGGGGGTTTTTCCCGGGTTGGACAAGTCCCAACCTCAAAATTAATTAATACAACACAAAATAGAAAATCTCAAACCACACTCTCAATCTCACCCAACATTCATACATAAATGAAAACCAAGCATCACAATAGACAACATATAGTCAATATTCAAATAAAAAAAAAGAGATCATGGTAAGGAGGGAGAGCACATTAGAGAGAGAAAGGGCATGATAGAGAGAGAGCTTATTAGTGAGAGAAAGAGCATGATAGAAAGAGAAAGAGGTCATTAGAGAGAGAGAAAAAAAAAATGATGGAGAGAGAACTACTCAACTAAGCATGATAAAGAGAGAGAGAGAGAGAGAGAGAGAAGACATACTAGAGAGAGAGAGAGCATAGTAGATAGAGCAAACATAGTGAAAAGAGAGCATAGTAGATGAGAGAACATAGTAAAGAGAAAACATGATAAGGATGTATTTATGATAAAGAAAGAGAGAAAGCATGATAGAGAGATAAAGAAAGAAATGGAGCATGATAAAGAGGTATTCAACTATGTGGAGAAACATGATCCAACCATGAAAATAAATATTATCTCCTCTTCTTATGCTCCCAATGCACTTGAGCATAGCCTCTTGTCTCTAAAAAGAGGTAGAGTGTTATCTCATATGTGGCCAAGGAGAGTGGAAGATGAAAAAAAAAACCAAATATGAGGAGACCATAATAAGTTTCTATTCAAGAAAGGAAAAACCTATAACAACAAAACTATATCCAAGGAAAGAAATAACATCATTTGGTCATGAAATGAAATATAGTCTCATCTTCTTATTCTCTTGGTGCACTTGGGCATAGCCTCTTATCTCTAGATAGAAATTGAGAGCTATCTCATTTGGCCATGAAGAGAGAAGGAAGAGAGAAAAAATGAGAAGAAGATCGAGACTATATTCAAGAAAATAAATAACAAGAATGTATTCATGAAGAGAAATAACAATAACAATGAAATGTATTCAAGAAAAGAAAGAGCATGATTTAACAAAATATCATCTCATCTCCTCATTCTCTTAGTGCACTTGAGCATAGCCTCTTGTTTCTAAAAAGAGGTAGAGTGCTATCTCTTTTGGCCATGGAGAAGAAAAATGAGAAGGGAAATTATAAAGAAAGAAAAGAGAGAGATTATGACTACATACCTCTAATGCCTCCAAGAGATGAATCTTGCTCCAAGTTGGATAGAAAATGGAAAGAGAAAGAGGGAGAGAGAGAGAGCTCAAGAGAAACCCTAAGTCTTCAAGTGAGAATACTCTAGGGTTTCTCCCAAGGGCATCTCTTGCCTAAGAGGGGGGATATGTGGGGTATATATAGGGGATTTTGGTGCCAAAACTCAAAATTTGAATTTTTTTGAATTTCACCCCCTTTTCATCCGAATTTCACATAATTTTGAATTATTTTGAAAAAGAAATGGTTTGAAAATGGGTATGAAAGGCCATTAGGCTTATAAAGATTTTTTTTTTTTAAAAATGGGTTGGATCTTTGTCCACTCAAAAAGACCAAAATCACCCTCTAAAAGAAGGTTTTTTTGTCAAAAGGAGGGGCAAGTGAGTCTTACCTAAAAAGACTAAAATCACCCTCTAAAAGGAGGTTTTTGGTCAAAAAGAAGGACAAATGAGTCTTGCTCAAAAAAGACTAAAATGACCCTCTAAAAGGAGGTTTTTGGTCAAAAGGAGGGGCAAATGAGTCTTGCCCAAAAAGACTAAAATCACCCTCTAAAATGATGTTTTTGGTCAAAAAGAGGGGCAAATGGGTCTTGCTCTATTTTGGATCTAATTTGAATTTGATAATTGGATTTTGAGTTTGAAATGTTAGATTTGGATCTAAACTTAGATTTTGGATCTAAACTTGGATTTAAAATTCATTTTAAAAATAATAGACCCAAAATTTTAATAACCCCGTTTTTCGAAAAATTTGGGGTGATAACAATGAGCTCCCATGTTTTCGATCAAGGTTTGCACTTGAACTTTTTCTTGTTCATTTGGATATCCTTGGTTTGTAGAAATAGCGACCAAATCATCATATATGCTAATATTTGGTAAGGTAGTCTCCCCCTGTTGCCTTTCTTGATGTCCGTGATTTTTAAAATATGGCACTGACTCATCAAATTTCACATCTCTGGAAATATACATGCGCTGGTCAAGAGGGTTGTAGCATCTATAGCCCTTTTTGCTGACTAAATATCCCATAAACACACATTTGCGAGCTTTTGGACTCAGTTTGTCGCGTTCAGTTTTGTCGATCATAACATACATGGTACTGCCAAACAACTTCAAGTGATTGATACTGATCTTGCGCCCAGTAAGAATGTGAAGGGGTGATCTTCCTCTTAGTCTGCAACTCGGAGTTCGGTATTAATCAAATAGCAAGCAGTCATAATTGCCTCGCTCCAAAACTGTTTAGGCATACAAGACTGAAAAAGTAAGGAATGAGTAATTTCAAGAATATGACGATTTTTCCTCTCGACTACTCCATTTTGTTGCGGAGTTTTTACACATGAGTATTGATGCATCATGCCACTTGTATTTTCAAAATTTTCAAAAGAACAATTTTTAAACTCAGTCCCATTGTCGGTTCTCATGGTCTTGATACGAACATTGTATTGAGTTCTCACCATATTAGAGTAAATCACAAACTTTTCAAAAACTTGATCTTTGGAATTAAGAAGATATAACCAAGTTACCTTAGAGAAATCATCAATAAAAGATAAGTAGTATTTAAAACCATTATAAGAGACTACTGGGGCAAGACCCCAAACATCAGCATGTACCAAATCAAAAGGTTTACTAGCAACAGTTTCAGACAAACCAAAAGGGGGGTGAGTCATTTTCGCATATTGACAAATTTCACACACATGTAAGTCAAATATTTCATGAGGAAAAAATAAGGACATGACTCTATTGGAAGGGTGACCAAGTCTGTAATGCCACAAGTGAAAATCAAATCCCAAACTAGCAATCATAGCAACATCATGATTTTGATTGATCACATACGGTCCATTCTCTTCTTTACCTTCACCAATCGTCCTTTTCGTCAACCTGTCGTGAAAGATTACATTGTTGGGAGAAAAAATAACATTGCAATTTAGATCATGTGTAATCTTAGAGACAGATAAAAGATTGGATGCAAGATTAGGCATATAAAAAGTCTTCAATTCCTTTTCAAAGAGATTTGTTTTTCCAACTCCAACAATTTTAAGGGAGGTACCATCAGCTATAGTGACAGTTCTATTTTCACTTTTATTTTCTACATCTTTCAAGTTATTGTGAAAATAAGACATATGTTCGGATGCACCAGAATCCACGATCCAAGAGTAATTTCTAGTAAGAGAGAAGTTTGAAATCATACCTGGTTGATTCCCAAGTGAGGTGAATGCCGAAGCGGTTGTTACCGTGTTGGTGTGTCTCTGGCCATTCATATTTTTAATCATCTTTGCAATAGTGGCAAGTGTAACCTCACCTTCGTCGGATTGAACGTCGGACTGAACCAGCTGGGCCTGAGGCTTATACTGCTGCTTTGGAGGATCTCCCTTGTTGGCAGGCTTTCCGTGTAAATTCCAGCACTTTTCTTGAACATGCCCTTCCTTTTTGCAGTAAGTGCACACTGGTCATTTGCCTCTATTTCTGAACGACTGCTGAGCTTCTAATTTTCCTTCAAATCTTTTGCTGGTCGAGACATTAAAAGCAACTTTTTCAATATTTCCACTTGTGGTTTTCGTATCAATAGTGTCACTGGTCTTCATCACCTTTCTCCTTTTCTCTTCTCGTAAAAGGGTGTTACACACCATATCCAAAGAGGGCATATCATGGTTCATTAATATTTGGCTTATTGCTTGTTCATAATCCTCACCTAAACCAGCTAAGAGTTTGAAAGTTCTTTCTTGGTCTCGTTGTCTCTTAATGCGAGCAAGATCGGTTGAGAGGGGGCAATGTGAGTCCATCTCATTCCACTTTCCTTTGAGTGTAGCAATATAGTCACTCAAGGACATATGACCTTTCTTCAACTCATAGATTTCATGGGAGAGTTGATACATGCGCGCTGTACTATATTTTTCACTATATAATTCTTTGGCAGCATTCCATATTTGTTCGGTCGTATCAAAGTAATAAAAGCTTTCAGCGATTTTAGCATCCATCGAGTTTAATAACCAAGACATGACCATATGGTTTCCAGACTCCCATTCATCATAGTTAGGATCGTCAATGGCTGGTTTTGGTTTTTTCCATTAACGTACCCTAGTTTAAGTTTCCCACTCAAAAACAAAGTAGCAGCTTTGGACCATGACATATAGTTTAAGTCATTCAATGGAACATTTGTAATTTTGAGAATAGTGGTACCTGTCTCCACGACAATATGTTGTTGTGTAGATGATCCATTTGTCGAGTTCTGTCCGTACGACGATGCCATAGATAAGTTTGACTAGACCAAGCAAGAGCAGGAGACACCTGACTCGGTTCACAGGAGGGAGCGGAACTCTAAAAATTCATATAAAATCATCCAGGTCTCCGTTTGATCTGAAAATTGGTGAGCAGCTCCTCCAAATGGTTACGAAGGTACGTCTCAAATTTGGCTGGAATCCGAGCACTCTACATGTGACTCGTTGAAGCTTGAAGTGGCCAATCTGTTGCAGCCGCAGGCACAGAACAGGCTCTGGTGAAGAACAGAGAAGCTGGTGACAGGTTGCAGGGTGTGTCCTTGGAAAAATCACCAAAATTCAACCGTTGATCGGAATGGGCTGAAATTTGGACTGTAGATGACCAACACACCAAGGATTGGACGCCCAAAAAGCCAGGTCCAAAACAGATCTCTAAGGGTCACTCGTTGAAGGTTTTCTCCTTCGGCAGGTCGCGGGTTCAGGCTGAGCAGAGACAGGGCATAGAAGCTGATTTCCACCCGATTGAGTCTGATGATGATAACTCCTTCGATACTGAGCGGATTTCCCTCAAGTAAAGTTCAGAATCTTCGTCTGGAAAGTCACCACGAGCAACGGGGCATAGAGCTCCGATTTCACCATGGGCAAAAGGGGTGAGCCTACGGCGAGAGATGTGACTCTTCTTTCAACCTAACTTCGCCATTGATTTTGAAATGAACCTTGCTCTGATACCATGCTCTTATACCATGTTAGAATTTGAGAGAAAGAGGAGGAAGAAGAGTGCACACAGAGATTTACGTGGTTCGGATTTGTAAATCCTACATCCACGGCAAAAACATCACGCAGTCTCGCTCTGGTTTTCCATTACATTCTTTTCCAGACTTACAAGAAGTAAATATACGTTGGGAAAAGATTTACAATAAAGGAATATTTCCCAACGTCCCATTAACGGCTAGATGAATCATGAATGGCAACAGCAACAGAGATGATAAGGAAGGGAAATCTTGCCAAATCCATGCGTGATGTTGCAACGGTTTTCTCATCAGTCTTCTTCTTAGATGACATGATATTCATATGTCACGACAGAATCTGATTTCTTTTTATTATCAGTTGTGTGGTGCAGCTATACCTGTTTGCTTGCTTGGCAGAACACTCAAAGAGAAAGACGGCCGTTTGAGGCTGCTGTCTGCAGCAGTGTTTGCTGAAGCCTGAGTCCGCTTCCCTCTCCCTCTTTTTAAGTCGTAACCGGTTTGTGTTATTTTTTCTCACAGTAATTCCTTGTTCTCTCTTAACTTTTTGTTTTTTATTTTGTATTAAGCATATAGTTAGATTAACTATGGCCTTCTGATTGCCTTCTGTATTTCAACGAGGGTTTTCAATTTTAGTCTGCAGATTTTGGAGGTGTTTTGTACTGATTTTTCTTTACAAACTTTTAGATTAGCATATGTCATATTTTTGTATAGTTTTAATTTTATAATTTCATTTGCATTCTTTTCTTAATATTCTTATATTAATGTAGAAACATGAGACATTGTCTATCATATTAATAGAAAAGAATATCCAATTAGAGCAACGCTGAGATTTGGCCCATATGAACAATTTCTTTATTGTCATAATGTCATGGTCTGCAATTAGCTAATTATTTTATTATACTTGAAATCAGATTTCAAATTTTTAGTGTAAGTTTATTGAGAAGGTGATGAAAAGCATTTACGATTATTTTGAACACAAAAACAAGTTACTGAGCAAGATAAAGAAAACCAAGATGCTGGAAAAGTAGAAAACCAAGATACTGCAAAAGCAAAACAAATATGCTATTGCTGCTCCACTCTAAAAGCTTTTGATGTTGCTCATTTTGAATATGATTTTCTACCTTTTAAGTATTTAAAAATTCAAACTGTAGAAAGAGTAGTGTGATTAAAGGTTGCAACATCTTATATGGGAGATATGAGAAAATGAGTTCAGATGAAGTTAGGTGAGCTTATATTAATTATGAGTCATATTAGCACAAGTTTTACAAATATTCATTTTCAGGTCCTTCAGATCGTAAATTCAAGTTTTGTGGTTTCAAATATTTACATGGTTAGAATATTCTCAAAATAAGTATAGGGCATATTGTTTGCAGCGTGCAGTTTGATAAAAATATTTTATGCAACTTGTGTTGTTTCAAAAAGTTTAAGAAACAATGGGTCAGCATATCAAATACGTAATGAAAGTAATTTAGCATACAAAATGTCACATCATTTAAATTTGCATTTGGTAAAAGAACTTTTGGGACAGAGTAATACTTTTTGTCAAGTATTGCAAAGGCAAGAACAAGAGATTTAAATGCAATTCATATGCTTTACAATTCTAATGAGTTCCCACAAGAGCTTAAGAGAGACTAGCTAGGATAAATTTGTAGATACTGTGAAACTATTTTGTATGACACATTATATTCATGTTTTATATGAATGCTCAATATTTTTTCAGATGATCACGTTCTCATTGTAAACATATTTTTATTACGATGAAACACAATTATCATGTAGATATTTTTATTGTTGCCATTGTTTCTCAATTAGTAGAGTTAAACAATAGATTTAATAAGAATTCTATAAAAATATTTTGTTTGATGTGGACCATATGAATCATTTAATGAATAAGATGCATATACTTTTACAAAGATGTTTTGTCCTAGAGAGATGTTCACATTTACATTTTATGTGTTTAAGATATTAGTTGAGACATTATAAGAATGATATCTATCATCATGCAAATTTTCAAAATTGCGTTTACAAGTTTATTTGTCTCATTCTAATACTTATTGTCTTCACTGCAACCATAGAAAGGACATTTTCCATTATAAAACTTATTAAAACACAATTTTGTAACAAAATGAAGGATGAATTCTTTGCAAATTGTCTATTTTTGTATATTGAAAAAAAAAATAATCAAATGTTTTATTGAAATGATATTATCGATGCTTTTTACAAGACAAAAACTTGTAAAGCACAATTGAAATAAACAAAGTATTGTGTTGCACTGTTTTGATGTTAATGTCTATTTGAGTCATTCTTTGCTTTCAATAATAAATATGCATTTTTCATTTATATTTTATTGTGCATGTGAAAAAATGATGATATATAACTTTTTTCAATGGAAACAAAGACAAAACTGATTGTGTTACATAAACAAATATGAAACTGCATGTTTTAAGTGAACAACATTTTTTTGGTGTTGTTGTTCTTGAGGTTCATGTAAATGTTTGCCCAGTTTTGAGTTGTGATATTTGTATGTTTACCTTATGTCTACGTTTACTTTACTTTAATAAAAATAAAACACCTTATCTATTTATATTTAGGACATATCATGTTTTGCGTAACAATCCAAGTAGTTATTAAAATGTGTCGTAGAATAGGTCGTGTATCACAATTATGTACTATGTATGTTCACTTCTACTACATGAACACCGTTCTTTGAAAATGATAATATATATATATATATATATATATATAACAGTTAGCCCCATTCAATCTCCCAAAAAAAATTTCTCAGTCTTCCAGAAAAAGAATCTTGGTTTCACCCCTGAAAAAGAAAACCTTTAGAGCTCGTTTGATTGCCCGGGTAAAATTTCAAAAGCGATTGAAATATGTATGGGCGGGTAAAATTTCACCAGCACAACTCACAACGTAACAAACGGGGTGAAATTTCACCCGCTTTATGTTAAAACGAGCAGCAAAAGTCAAAAGCGATTGAAATATGTATGGGCGGGTAAAATTTCACCCGCCCAACTCACAACGTAACAAACGGGGTGAAATTTCACCCGCTTTATGTTAAAGCGAGCAGCAAAAGTCCGAGCTCATAGGTCGGACTTTCATGCGGGTGAAATTTCACCCGCTCGACGAAATGAGGAGAGCAAAAGGTAGCTAGAAGGACGCCCCTTCTTTGCTCGAATTGCTTCCCTTCTTCGGACTCCTCGCTCTCTCACTGTGGCGATGGAGTTGAGTGCGAACGTTTCGGGTTTATCCTCGTCCTTGGCTGCTGCAGGCGTGCTCACCTCAATGAGCTCTTTTTCTTCTCCTTAAGGGAAGACCCTTCTCGTCTCCCCTCCTCATCCTGTTCTTCGATTCAGCAACCTGAAGACAGGAAGGCTTGCCCACCAAAATGGGCTTTTCCCCCCTCTAATGTTGGGTGATTCACAGGTGGATGACTTGACTGCTCATCTGATTATAACCCAACTCCCGTTTCTGGACGCGGAGGACCCCAAAGACATCAAGCTCTTTATCAATTCACCTGGCGGCTCTGTCACCGCTGGTCCATTAGTGAAAATATACTTAGATTTCATGCCGTATAGCTACTGAGTGAACTTCTCTAAATTGAAGGTTTTAGTTGTTATGGCCATCGTCTTGAGCACGGTGGATTTACGTGGCTTTTCCAAAGTACCGGTTCTTTTTCTTTCAAAACCATTCATAAGGTCTTTGTCATGTTTGGAGTAGATGTGTTTCAATAAAACTCTGTTATGTCTTACATCATATGGATATTGCGTTGTTGTTGTTTTGGATGATCATCTTCCAATTTCTTCCCACTTTAAATTGGAGAAGAAAATAACTTCATGTGCATCAAACAAGGTTAATTTTACCACGTTAAATTTTTCCCCTGTGCATCAAACAGGGCCTCAAATTGAAAGAGAGAGAATTTCATCCTATAAATTTTTTCAGAAAAATTTATCATGGTAAATTTACCACGTTAAATTATTTTTATGCATCAAACGTGAACACATCACAAATGTTAGTGAAAAGCATTATGGGAAGGTTGACATACAGCATAAAGAAAAGACAAAACAAGGTATCGAACATCTGAAATTCATGGTACTATCCAACAAGAAATAAGATTCATCATCATTTCCTGTGGGTGCTCTCTCTCTCTCTCTCTCTCTCTCTCCCCTAGACCACTTAGCTCAAAAGTAACAACCAGACAAAGTTTAAACTATGTCATTTTTAAAATATAAGTACTACAAACCAAACAACTCATAAGTAAATAAAAGCACCTTTCATGAGAGAAATGAATCCCAGAAACCCACACCCATGGTTTTGCAGGCCCACAAGTTACGAGTGAGGTCATACTATGGGCTGGTCAGTCATAAACTAAACTGCGCAGGTATAATATACGTGCTCAAGGATACAAAGTTAAACATATTATAAAATTTTATAAGGACAGAAGATTTTCTAAGAGTTGCAACCACCAAGTTTGAATTATGTGTTCGTTTCCACGCTTTTTAACACGAAGAAGACAGCAACGTGGTTATGCAACATCAATGTGACGGATTTTTTTTACCATTCTAAAAGAGAGGCTTGCTCGCTCGAGACCCCCAGTACCAATATCCAAATACATATAGGGACAACTCAAACACCTCTATTGTCTTCTTTTTTTTTTCATTCGAATATTCAACATTCATGACGAGAGTCAAGACTTATGCTAAGATCAGGGGTATAACATGCCACGATTCATCATGGCCGTTGATTTTTTAAGATAGAAAATTGAAAGAGAGTCAAGGGAAAAAATGAAATGAGATATTTTAGTCACATAACATTAATTAGTAACTTTTTCTCCTGATTTTCTCTTTGGAAACATCAACAGCAACATAATTACCAGTTATATATATATATATATCAGATACCACAAGATTTTCGAAATTTCACTATATTTTGTTGAACGTCACAAAATCATGAGATTTTGAAAAAATTGTGATTTTTTCTGATATTTTAACTTTTAAAATTTTTAAAAGGTTTTTGTGATTTTTATGATCTTTTCATTTTTAAAAAAAAAATTGTCGAAATTTTCCAGAGAACTTCACCGAAAAGACTTGAAAAAGACTTTACGGATATTTTCCCATGACTGATATTTGTGATATATATATATCGCAAAGTCGGAACCTTGCCAATTGTTAGACCAGCTGCGATTGAGGTCTAAGGAGCCCTAGCGGTAATTTAGACTTCACACTTCAATTACAAAACAGAAACATACATGAGATCAATAAAGTCATTTATCTCATTGACAGAAAACTATATTCCAGAAACACAGTCGCAGAAGGTTAGATTAGGAAATAACCTTTTTAACTTAATTTAATCAAAATGTAACTCCTCACAAACAAGAATTCTCTCCTTTCTACTAAAGTTAACACACAAATAAATTAACCGTCTCTCTCTCTCTCTCTCTCTAATAAAGAACACAGAAAAAAGAAAAACAAGCATGCTTCTACTCCCTCCCCACTATATAGACATTACCAACAGAAGCTTTCGCTGTTCAGCAGATGCGTGTCAAAATTTCATGGCTCAATCACAAACAAAGGCTGCAAGTGAAAGTAAAACTGTTAACAAATTCAGGAAATAACAGGGTCAAAAGAAGGTTTCCAACAAAGATCCAGCCTTACCATGTCTGCACTGACAGGTTTACCATCATCCACGAGGATCTCAACCACTGTTCCAGATTGATCAGCCTGTGCAATTAAAAATTGGATTAACTGCCTCATAATGTCGAGTGCTCCACATATACAGTCACTTAAAAGTTGAAAGTAATCATACATCTTATCATGCACAAACTTTAGACATGTACATCTTAAGATGCATGTAATAAGACATTGTATGCTTATACTTGTTTTTGCAAAGAAAGGTAAAACAAGTTACATCCCTCCCAAAACACACGCACACACTTACACACAATCTGAGGTCAGGTCACCACCTGCACCCAATCCAATCAGGGTTGCAGTGTACTGATGAGAGTACACTGATAAGTCTTATGGCTGAGTGACAAAAGAAGGTGAAATAGGTGGCAGCCACATCTCTCTTTCACACACATACACACACACACACACACACACATACAGATGTCCCTGTGTTTTTCAACTTTGCCAATGCCTTTCTCATTGATGCAAACAAATAAGTCATATCTTGACAAGAAAGAAATCATCTATAAACTAGATAACAGTCATATTATTCATTTCTTATCCATGGTTTTAGCCATAAGAAAGAAGGTAGCCTTGTTAAAGTTTACCTTCCAATACATCATTTATACAAACATAACAGAGAGGTATGTTTTTCCTCTCACCGTTGAAATGCAATAAAACAAGAAACCTCGATGAAGGCAGTACATGAATCAAGCATGACATAAAAAATGTCTTTAGGATATTGAAAGTTGAAACCAACCAATGTGCACCACACGATATTTCAAAAACATGAAAATATATACTGCAAGATAATAGTTCCTAGTACAAGTACTATCATTACTTTGAGGTTACAATTGAGTCGAGCAATTACTTCATGTGAACATGTGTCACTAATATGTAACTATAAATAGGCACATAAGAGCAGATACAGTTCTAGCTTGTATAGCAGCTTGGAACATGTCACCAACAGTGCAAAAGTTTAAATTTACCAGGTGGCAAACATGACCACCCAAAGAAAGTCAGAAGAAACATTAAAGAAACGTTTATAATTTCTCTCTCTCTCTCTCTCTCTCTCTCTCTCTCTCTCTCTCTCTCTCTCTCTCTCTCTCTCTCCACAAATGAAGGCTTGCTTGTGTGTGTCTGCATGATACTTAATCTATTTCTAATCTTTTCTACAACAAAAGAGATCTTGTGCTGCAAACCTAGTATATACAAAATGTTGATTGTGATAGCCAGGCACCATGTAAGGTTTCTTGGGGCTTGAAGTCCATCAAATCCTCAAGGGTCGTTTACCGAAGTAGTGATCATGAAAAAGAAAAGGAAAATAACCATGAACTAGATTATTATATTTAATGTCAACTCACTGTCATTATGAAGTTTGCATTGGAGATTTCCTTTAAACACAAATATTTAGCATCAGATACCCAAAAACAGAAATTCATTACTGGAAGAAAAAACATTTCACAGTAAAATCTACATTAAATAGCTTGTTTGAAGCAAAATGACCAGTATCATCTCAAGAAAGTTAAACACAGTTTGTTGTCTGAGTAATTAAATGTAAGGCTAAAGCAATTATGGAGGGGAGGTCAGGACTTACTTCAATCTCATTCATCAGTTTCATTGCTTCGATGATGCAGAGGACCTGTCCTTTCTTCACCTTATCTCCAATCTAACAAACAGTGCTAACAAAGGTTGACAAAGGAACAGGTAGGGACAAAATAGACAAAATGACAGAGAGAAGTTTGACAAGGCCCACCTTGACAAATGCTGGTTCACCAGGTGCTGGACTACGGTAAAACGTTCCAGCCATTGGACATTTCAAAGGTGCTACTCTACTAGCCCATCCAAACCGTCCTCCACGTCCACGTCTAGAACTCCCCCGTCGTCGACCGTGTTACCGACCACGTCTTCCGTTAACCCTACCTCGGTGTCGAACGTCCCGACCACCAACACGGTATTAGTATCCTCGACCTCAATCACCGACACCGTTCCGAAGGATCTTTCTTATGACAAGCTCACAATCAAGCTGCTTTAATTGCAATTCCACAATATCTCTGGAATCAACCAGCCTGGAGACATGGATAGTGCCAATGTTAGTCGTGACACAGATAGCACCAATGTTAGTCAACTTCCAAAGCAGCTAAGAAAGACAACCAAAATAATTGCAACATTCACATTAACTTTATTTTGGTTTTCTATTCCAACATACTTGATATGAAAAAATGACACATGTTCATGCAGAAAGTGTTGTATTTATAAAGGCATGGGATAGATTATACTTGATAAGGCTTGCTACTTCAGTCATGAACTCGCTTATTGATGAATCTGAAACTGGCAATGATGAGACCTCCTGCTTTGCTGATTCATCCTCCACTTTAGGTTTTGGAATTTCTGACTTGCTTGGAGTAGCAGAACCATCAACGGAGACCTTACAAAGAAAAGATATAATCAATTAAGTTATCAACGATACATCGTTAACATAATCAGCAGTCCCAGCAGATCCTCACGTCATTCAACTTGGCATTAACAATAGCAGTTCGATGTTGATGGGAACCCTGCAATATGAACAGATAATTATTTACAATGGAAATGCATTTCTCAAACACACTAAGAAACATGCACGAGGGAATTCCAACTTCCAAGAATGCACCTGACTACATGTCCGATATTAGACCATGGTATAGTAGTTCAAGTGGAGGCAACAAGCTTAACAGCCAACAGGCACAGAAAAAATGAAAAGAAGCCCAGAACATAAGACAGTACCCCTCGCAGAAAGACCAGAGAAAACACGGCAATAATTACCAAGCATCAATTGTCCTCATACGTAATAATAATACTACATTTTCCTCGGACTTCCATCATCTCTGTCTACAGAAAAGTCTCGGTAATCATTTTTGCAATCTAATTTTACATTTTTCAAACTTGGAGAAATTTTTTTGTTGGTTTACTCAAAATGCTACTAGTGATTATTTCAGATAGATAAAAAGGGTTCGGTGTACATACAGATATTTTTACTACTATTTACAGAAAATATTGGACTTCTACCTTTTCGTGCCCAGTTCCTCAGTTAGTGCTTGTCTTTCCAAATTGCAGAAGAAACCAGGAAAAAGAATTTAAAAATTCCGAAACAATTGAATGGAAAAAAAAATAGACATCAATGGTTAATAACTTAATTGACAGGACAAGTCCAGATGTACAAAGTGACTTTGTCAAGGAATATGGTCAAATGACAGGGAAAAGTCCAGATATTCAAAGTGACCTTCATAATTGTCAATGGATGTTATAGGTTAAAACAATTAAATAAATCACTCACTTGGTCTCTTGCCCAGCAGCAGAAAGTCCAAAGAAGCAGCTATCAAAAACTTCTCTTCGAAATTGAAAGGAAAATAAAAGGAATGGAAATCAAGTCTAGAACATCCCACAGCCGATATAGTGTTAGCTTATATCTGAAACTGAATTTTTTTTTTTTAAAAAAAAAATAAAGTAGCTCATTTTGACCGTAAGATGAAAGGGTATAATCAACAGAAATTTATGATCTTTCAACCATAACGGCTGTTTGCTTGAAAGATGAACTACTAAAGCTTACCCATACAAACCCTGATGCATTCCCCATCATCTCCTTCATTCGTCTAAGAAAGATTCAGTACCTTCTTAAAAGCAAACAAAGGAAATGATCACGGATCTTCAACATAAAGCGTATTTTTAGTAACTCCGTTATAATCATATAGGCTTGAAATTCCATTCACCAATTTGGAAATGAAATATACAGAACTCACACCCTCTAACCGGGCAAAGAACACGAAAAAAATCACATCTCCACTCTTAAGAAACGTAGATCGGCAAGAACAAAGAGATCGTTATCCCGCTAAAACCAGCATTATAACCAGATTCTTGGATCGCTTGGGGGCGACGCCACGTAGTCGAGAGCGTCCGAACAAAATAGTGGAGAAAACAAACAGGAAAGCCAACGGAACTCCAAGAAGACGCCTCCGGCTAGCCCTCACTCACCTGAGCGGCGGGAGACGCGGCGGAGAACGCGAGGTTCGTCCTCCTCAAGGACGGGCGGAGCGTGACGGTCGACTGGGGAAGCTGGCGCTGAGATGTGGGCGCTGACGACGCCTTCGCCGCCGCTGCGGCCGAAGTCGCGGGGATCGAAGCCGACGAGGCCATCACCGAACCAAGCTCCTTACTGTTTTGTCACAGAGAGAGAGAGAGAGAGAGAGAGAGAGAGGAGCAGGGGTTAAAGGGCAGAAGGATTTAAACTACGGAGACAAATGGAAAGGGATGCATGCTTCCCTCCCTGACTCCACCTCTCGATTTCATCGAAGCCCAGGAAGAGAGAAAGAGAGAGGGAGGCGCCAGCGGAGTTCCTGGAGAACTCCCAAAATGACGCATAAGTCCCTCTCCCTACTGGTGTATCAACGGGCCGGATTTGACCCGAACGACTTCTGTCCATCTTGGCAGGTCCTCAGGATGATGATGCTTGTTCTCAGTTTATTAGTTTCTTTTTAAATTTTTTTTAGGAAAAACTGCTAGTAAAATATTAAAGCTTCTTTTGATTGTTGTGGAAAAACTGCTATGAGTGTAAAATATTAAAGCTTCTTTTTATTGTTGTTCATTTGGAAAGGACAAACCATAATGTATGGACACGACAAACAAAATGTCTTGTTAGTCACATTACCATAACGTTTTTATGGATAATGATGTTTTTTGTCAACCGTTTAATTATTTTAACATGAGAAAGAGAAATAGAAGTGCGATGGAAGCTCGGACGGAAGAGAAGAAGAGAAAGGGCGAGGGTAGCTCTGGGGCATAGACAATCCGAGAAGAAGAGAAAGGGCGAGGGTAGCTCCGGGGCATAGACAAGGAGAAGGGGCAGCTCAGGGGTGGAGATGGGGGCAGAAACGGAGGAGAAAGAGAAAAAGAGAAAGGGCGAGGGCAGCTCGGAGTTGGGGTAGAGATTGCAGGGAAAGAATGAGATGTTCCTCAAGGCGTTGTTCAACGGTAAACCACAGAACCCGTTGAAACATCTCGGCCTTTTATACCTATTGTTCTTTGTCCTGCATGTCTCGATCATTCTTTGTCTCACATTTGCGTCATTTCGCCTAAACAGAATGCGTTTGTTCTGTTCCGTGGTGTTCCAATGCATTCAAACGACTTCTAAGATACTATCATTATATCTCTAACGTTTTGGTTTGTTTCAAAACGTATGACTTATAGTATACCATTATATTTCTCATGTTCAAGTATGTTTCAGGGCATAAGTGCACCTACAATATAATATTCAACTCAAGTATCACGCTTGCCACCAACATGACAATTACTATAATAACAATCCATAAAATTACCATGTAAGAGTTAATAGTGCCTCAACCTCTATCAATATTGTCGAAGAAAATGTAGCAACTATTATTTTATTTAGAGGCAAATATGGGCTTAACCAATTGACTAATGCTCATTCTGCTAAATTCAAAATTAAAAAATGGTCAATAATTCATAGTATGTTCCCAAGATCACATATAACCTCGGAGAAGAAATCCAAATTAATGAAATGGCCCCGAGAAATATGATTAGAATTGAGCCCCAGTATAACCAAGATTAACAAAACCCTTAGATAGTCATTCACATTCATAACTTTGCCCAAACAAATAAATATATTCAAGGTCCAAGAAAAACTGAAGGTGAACTATTTGTGTCCATTGGCGTACTTATAACCACATTGCTTGAAGGTAGGCTTCTTATCTTTATTCAAAGAGGGCCCTTTCTCAGTTTCTCTCTATAAGAATCCTATAGCCAGGGCCCTTCCCCTTCGCGCGCCCCCTCCCCCCTCACTTTTTTTTTTTAATTTACATGTACATTTAAAAAAATAATTTCACTTGTCCTATATAAAAGTATTGAAAGCAATATTTCTGCCCATGCCAAAATTTTGAAACTATAATTCGGTCTACCTCATGAAAAAATTTTGGCTGTGTCTCTGCCTAGAGCCAAATTGTTAATCTTTTTAATAACTAACCTAGGAAACCTAAAAACTTTACACTAATATTTTACCACTTGAGTCACTATGTGCTTAAAAAGGTAGATCCAATTACCTGCATAAGAAAGCAATGATACTTTCCACATCACCAGTTTTATCTCAACTCTGTCTAGTAGATCATGACTCCACTCATCCTTCAAATTTCCATCAAATAGGGGGAGTCATCTTCAAATTTCCATCAAATAGAGGGAGTCATGTGTATTGAATAAGAAGGTTGGATACTCCTCCTATAAAGTATGAGCAAGATCCTTGCTTATGGATTGATTCAGCTAAAAAGGAATAATCATAGATTTATTAAGAGTCACACTAAGCTAGGCTAGTGAATTCTTCTAACCTAATCAAGAGTTTTTTTTGTATTCCTTATAACAATTGAATCTCTGCCTTGTAATAAAAAAGCAGCTTGTTTTTACCAAGAATATAATACTGCTGAGAATTTGCTTCGTCCGATTAATTAGAACTTTGGAAATTATCTTGTAAATCATGTTGCATGATGCTACAGGTCTAAATTGCTGAACCCTAGTAGCATCCTGTAAGGTATTAAAACAATAATGGATGTATTGGCTGATTTTTAGTTTTTACCATTCAGCCATGTTTAAGAAAGTTATCAAGCATTAGAAAGATATCATGCCAACTATATTGCCCAATTTTTTCGTTTTTTATAAAAACTGCTTGCAAACCTATCATATTCAAACACACTCTCACCATCTAAAGAAAAAGCAGCCAATGTCACTTCTTCCATTGAAATTGGGAGCAATAGTTTTATGTTTTCTTCTTCAGATACTGCCAAACCTTCATTAAAGTCATTCATGTGATCATGAGAACCCTCTTCAGATCCTAAAAGCTCTTCAAAGAATATATATATATATATATATACATATATATATATACACTCTTAACCACTTTCAACATTGGACACCCATGAATAAGTTTGTTTTATGCTTCCCAAATTGCACTGCTACAACCTTCCCTACCACAGCAGCAAGTGTTGAATCTAAAGGGAGACCCTATAATAATCTTCTAATTTCTCAAAAATTTTCCTGGATTGCCAGCTTGGTGGGAAAGACTATCGGAATTTTGGTCTAAAATTCTTGATAAACTAACTTTTTATGATTATATCGGTAGTAATCTGGCGAAAGGAGGATTGTTCAGAGCCGGCTAGTGCTGATGAACACATTGAACTATCCATTTGGCTGAGAGCTCTCACAGGCACAACAAACACTACTTTTCAAAGAAGAACTTCTTCCATCTAGAGGAGATATTCGTTTATTTAGTGTCGCTTCTTTCTCGGAGAAACACGATGGGAGGACACCAATCAATCTACATAAAATTCTCTCATCACATTGATTAGCGTTTGACCAAGTAAAATTTTTTGATTTCATCCTCCAAAACTTCCCATTTGCCATTCTTTACATTTGTCTAAGCCCACCCACCGCCCCCCTCCCCTCTCTCTCTTCAAACTTTCTTCTTATATGAGAACTATTGAAATCTTTGATGTTCCAAGTTTGGTGACCCAAAAGGTTCAGAGAACCATGGGTTGATTTTCTTTTTCTTCAATATATAAGTTATGGGTATCACCTTTCTTTCTCTTATGAAGGTTACTCGCTTATCCCCTTGGCTTGATAGTAAAGAATGCATGCATGCATGCCCAAACTAATGAAGTCTATGTTTTTCTCCAATATGCTTGGTTCCCATGATATGAGGGAATTAAATGTCCCCTAATGGTTTTATGTTGAGAATTGAACAAGATTATTAAGGAAAATATAGACCTTTGATTTTATTACTCAGATGCACCCTAAGATAAAACATTGTCCTTGTAAAATTTAGGGACCTACCATGCTTTAAATTATGTTTGGAAAGAACTTTTTCTCTAAGTCAAACACAAGACATGCAAATATTGACTTCTCATGAGTTTTCACCAGCTTCATGGCATCCCCTGATATATATATATATATATATATATATATATATATATATATATATATATATATATATATATATATATATATATATATATATATATAGACAGAGAGAGAGAGAGAGAGAGAGAGAGAGAGAGAGAGTATAAAAAAAGTAGTGAAGCCAAGATAACAAACATTTGGCTCCGCCCCGGCCATAATTCCACATTTTTACTAATGTAATCTCGGATCTGTTATTATGAAATTCTTTGCTTGCTTAAGTCGTGTATTTCATAGAAAGCGAATTAAAGATCCATCTCAAATATGAGATTCGAAGCCTGAAAGTCCAATAAATAAGTTGAGACAAGGTGGACGAGGCTTGGAAAGGATACCAGGCTATGAGATAATCTGGATCTGTTTTAATGTGGATCTCTTATCCAATCTTGATTTCTGTCATTTTAATAAGCAAACGTACTTTTTGGTAATTTCAACAACTTCGACCAAAGCTGTCAGTTGTCTCAGTTGTCTATGCTTTCAGACGCTTTATTTTAAACAGTTCAGCCTGGACACGTTGTCATGCGATACAGAAGGGTCGCGAGAAGAAAAGCCCTTTATTTTTTAAGAAATAACTAAAACAACCTCATAGTGAAGATGACGAAAGTACCCCTATACGAAGAATGGCATTTCCTTCTGTGCTGTACCGGTTCAGCTGAATCGGTAAAAGTATTTATCATTTTATTTTTTTATTTCTTAAAGTAAATAAATAATATCTAAAATTCTTTAAAAGTGAATGAACGTAAAAGAATTTCTTAGACGCTGCAAAGGGCGTTTGCGATTGACAAATCAAATTGAAGACCACCAATTTAATTCAATTACCGACTCGAAGGCGATTTTTACAAAGCTGCTACCAACCCTTGAATTTGCATCCAGCTGGTTATGCTTTCTTTCCAATGTTAAGGCGGTCTATCAAGTGGACCTAAGCAGTTTAATTGCTTGGAGGCAGGTGCAGAATTAAGAATTTTTTATTAAGTGTGCCGAACTATAATTTTAAAATTTTGATAGATGCAAAAAAAAAAAAAAAAACTTTTCTAAATTTTTATATAGGCCAAATAAATTTAAAAAAATACATGTAACTCACTTTTTTTTAATTTCAAAGAAAAGGCTATGGCCCAACACAGCAGTCGATAGATGAAGCCACGTTTTTATACCAAATGGTCTAAAAGCAACATAAGTGAACCCAGCTCCCGCTCACTATATAACAACAATGTACATAAATCTCCGCCGACGTACACACAAACAGCTGTGTACACTTACCAAACACAACCACCCCTCTCTCTCTCTCTCTCTCTGCAATGTATAGAAGAATCAAAAGCAGTCGGCCAACCTTTATGGCCGTATGGTTTTCTTTGTTTATTTTTTACTATGCTAAAAATCATTGCAAATTGTGCATTTTGCAATCGCAGTTAACTACAAATATGCGTTAGGTAATGTTTGGCAACAATAATGTATCGTTCTTGTCTCATAAATCTGCCTCAAAGCATAGGACAAATTCTTGAAACATTTTAATGAATATTCCATGAAGTTGTATTATGTTCTTGGGTAGTATCTTGATGCGATAACAGTACCGCTTAGATGTTGTTTGGCAATAGTCACAAATTGTTACTGTCCAGTGAAACTACATTCAAAATTAAAGTAGATTCATGGAACACTGTAACATAGCATTTAATAACTTTACCATAAATTTTGGAACAGATTCATTGGACGGTAACAATATGTTATGAGTGTCAAACAATCTCTTAAGGTTGTTATGAGATATTGTATGAGTGTCTCATGAATCTACCTATAAGTTAGGGCAGTTTCATGCAACACTAATTCTACCGTTTCATGAATTTACTCAATCTTTATAATAGATTCATGAGAGTGTCCCTGATGCCAAACGACTTTTTAGAATCCCAATATCGACAACTAATAAGCTACCACTTTTAGTGTATAGACATTTATTAAATACATTCATTCACAATATCGTGAGAAGCTTCACCTGTTGGTAGATGCAGCAGTTACCTCCAATAAATTCAACAATCGAAGGCATTTCGGAATGACACATGATACACGATTCATATAATTAGAGATTGGGTACAAAGCTTTTGTTGAACTCAAATGTCCCCGCATTTGATAAGTAGCTAAGCTCCAGTCCTTGCCTTTTGCACCTTGTTGGGCCAAAATCTTTCATCACTCTAATGGAAGGCGTAGATGCATTAATCAACTACATACCATCTATGCTCATATTGCTAAGCTTCCATATGAAGCTACCCATACCCAAAAAATGATTAATACATCAATACCTGTCAAAATAAACAGCTGTGTGTGTAGATGCAACCACCCCTCTTCCATATTAATGGCGAAGACTATGGAGGCATCTATTGGGACCTTCACCCTAACCATGTGGACAGGGGCAGAGGGAAGGGGGGCGGCAAGGGCCTTGGCCTCCCCTCAAATTTTAAAAACTTTAAAAAATGTATACGTAAGTAAGAATGATCAAACAACACCATAATAACACTAGTCGAAGGTCCCACCCAACCCCTCGTTCTGGTCCTATCGTGCTTCAACTTACATTGCAACGTAGAGAGAGAGTTGATGTCTTAAGGATTTGAAACAGAAACTGGCCGCCTAAGAGCCTCTATTCCGACAACCCTCTTGGAGACCACTGAGTAAGCCCTTTTATTGTCAATATTGTTTGGTT
The DNA here is from genome assembly GCA_011799765.1 of Nymphaea thermarum. NCBI lineage: Eukaryota > Viridiplantae > Streptophyta > Magnoliopsida > Nymphaeales > Nymphaeaceae > Nymphaea > Nymphaea thermarum. Next base: position 144,524 of record JAANDH010000870.1, read on the forward strand.
TGGTAGTCATTAGCTGTTTTGATCTTTTGAGGTAGGACTGATTCTATTAAGTCACTTGGTTTTCTCTCCCTGCTTGATGCTCTTGATCCTTATATTCTATGTATCCAATTTGTGATCGCTGTTCATATGTGACCTTGATGCCTGCATCCTTTTTTTTTTTTTTTTTGTGAATTTGTGTCCTCTGTTCGTATCTGACTTTTTTATAATAAATCCGGGAGAGCTCCTCGCACGCTGTGTTTGATTAGGAAGAAGGATCACAAAATGGAGATAATAAAATAGACACGGTTCTCAAGGCAGGTTGGGATAGAATGGCGCCAAGATGAAGATGAGAACTTGTGAGGAAAAGAAGACATTCTTATTCGTAAAAGCATGTTGGTTACACAAATATTAGACTTGACGTGAAAGGAGGCATCAAATAAGAAGCAAAGATTGTTGAGCATCTAGTCAAAACATGGTAACCAACTTAAAAGGTACCTTCGGCACTTGTTATAATAAAAACACGTACACATAATAGTTAAATGAAAACCTTCAACCATTTGATTTATATATATATATATAACTTTTTTTTATAAAAAAATGGCAAAGTTTCAGTAAATATGTAAATGAGTGCTTTTTACTTAAGAAAGAATAGGAATAAAATGGGCCTAGGCATCGGGCCCGGCCGACCCGTACCCGACACCCAGCCCGATCGAGTCCAGGTTCAGGCCCAAAAAAAATTGGCCCGAGCTGGCTCGATTTATTTTTATATTTTATTATTAAAAATATATTTTATATTATAAAATTTTTAATTTGTATTTTAAAAATATTTTTTATTTTAACAGGATCAAGCCCAAGCTCGAATGTCGGGTAGCGGGCCAGATCCGCACTCAATTTTGGGTGTCTAGCTGACCCGAGCCTAACTCTTACCCTGTGGGCCTGATGCTCAGGCCTAGAATAAACTACTTGTTGCTCAAGTTTAAAAAAAAAAAAAAAAGTTTTCCATTGGCATATATAAAGTAGGGGCAAAACCCCAAAAAGATTAAAGATGGCCTTTCAAGCATTTAGATCACAATGTGTCAGACTGGTAATGAGAATGCGATTATTATGAAAGAAACAAAGTATTTTTTTTTTTGTAGATGCGATATTTTTCTTCACGTGCAAAAACATTATAAATTCTCATCAAGCCTTTTGTGGTCATAGTATGCAGTGTTTTATTATGTGTTGTGCATTCTTATATTTAGTTGTATTATATAGTATGTAGGATTGGCATTAGAAACTAACAAGGTGATTCCATATGCAAGTTTTATGCCTTCCAATTGTTCAAAAAATTTACAAGTTAATTTCCATTTTTAACAAAGAGAAGAATATGGGTCACTTTCAATTGTTGAGACAATAAATATATAATATATGTTCTTCAAGTGAACACACAAATATGTTCTGCATGCTATATATTGGATATTTTGATAGCAATCGTGTGGCATGTATAGACAAATTAATGTTTTTTTTTTGTATAAAAAGCATATGCAAGTGCCATATATGTTAATTTTTTTATAAGAGCAATCATTGATTTGCCACTTTTGCCACTTGAACATCCTCTCACAAATAAGGTTTCCGAGTTTTAAATGATGATGTTTTTCTTTGGTATAATACGGCGAGTCTAAGAAAATGAGAAAAATACAGTAAATTTTTAAAAAACTAAAAAAAACTAAAACTGAAAAAAAAAAGTGAGAAACTAATTACACAAACACTAAGTAGATGATTTGCAACAAATAAAAAATGAAAAATGAAAAAAAAAACTTTTTGACAATAAAAAAATTGAAAAAAACGTGTTTTTTTTTAACGTTTTTTTCAAAAAATGCATTTTTTTTGAAGTTTTAAACTGCTAATTTATTTATCACTTTTTTCGAAAAAATATGTGTTTTATGTGTGTTTTATGTAACATCTTCTATGCACATTTTGTTTTGGTGGTTCCAAAGCGATTTTTCTCGTTGGTTTCTCTCTCCTAGGGCTCCGCTCGGGAGCAGCGGAGGCTGTCATCGCCGCTGGCCAGTGATCCCTCCCTGCCGGCAGGAGGGTGGGGTAGCGCGTGAGAGAGGCTGGCTCTTTCTTGCTTGCTCGTGACAGGCTTTGGGTGTGAGGGCTCATGGAGTGCGAGACGGAAGGAGAGGCCGACGAAGCAGAGAAACGCCCAAATCGGGAGGTGTGTGCAGGTCAGAAGGGCTCAAGTGGAGGGGATCCCAGTAGGCTTGGTGGGGGACGCGAGGAGGCTATCCCAACAGGGATGGAATGTGAGACTGAGGAGACGGAGGATGGACTGAACCTGAAAATGGGCGCAGGCGATGGGGCGCGAGGAAAGTGGTTGGAGGGGCTCTTGGGCGAAGGTGGTGGACAGTCAGGAGAAGCCACGCCTGGGTGAAATGGAGGAAGCACAAGTCAGCTTCGAGGGGGAAAACCCTACCGTCAGATTCAATCCGGAGGCAATCAAGCGTTTGGAAGAGCCTTTCAAATTTGCAGCGATAGCTGGCCTTCTTGAGGGTGGTGGGAGACTAGGAACAGATTACAGTTATGTTTTTTCAGCCTTGAGAAAACAATGGGGAAATGTTAAGTACCCACGTTTCTCCATAGTGGGAAATGGAAGGTTTCGAATTAGAGTTGATACAAAAGCAGAGCTGACAGAAGTCACTCAAAGAAGGACATGGAGAGTGGGCGGGCGCACTCTAATCGCTAGCCGATGGCAGCCTAGTCAAGAGCTGAAGATTAATGCGGTGGAAACGGTTATGCTATGGGTTCAGCTACCCCAGCTACCGATTCACCTATGGAATGAATATTGCTATAAGGGCATAGCGAGGGCCATACGAGGCGAATATGTGGAGGAAAATAGCTGCTCGGGCAAATGGGAGAAGGTTGGGTTTGCAGGGGTGAAGCTTGAAGTGCCCATCAACTTCCTGCCAGTGTCGTGCATCTCCCTAGATCTAGGGGACGGTCGACGGACGGATTTCTTTTTGTGACTTGTGTGGTGCCCTTACGCATACAAGGTCATCATTAGGGATGTCAACGGATCGGATTCGGATCGGATATCCGATCCGAAACGCTTGTAAAAAATCGGATATGGTTAGGAATTTGACATCCGATTGAGAAATCGGATCGGATTCGGATTTAAGAAGTAACATCCGATCGGATACGGATACGGATACGGATTCGGATTTAAGTAAATATCCGATCAGATATTGAACCATCTTATCCGATCGGATATGGATTCGGATTCGGTTTTAAGTAAATATCCGATCGAATACTATCCGACTCATGATATCCGAATCCGAACCGATATCCGAATCGAAACCGTAAGTTGATATCCGAATCCGATCCGAAAGTTGGTATCCGAATCCGATAGCTTAGCTTGAGTTCGTGATCCATGGTTTAAGTTGATATCCGAATCCGATCCGAAAGTTGGTATCCGAATCCGATAGCTTAGCTTGAGTTGGTGACCCATGGTTTTGAAAGGTCTAACCAAGTGATCCAACTTAAAGTTATGATATAACACGAATATAAATTTTATTTAAGGTATAAGTTGATTAAGAGATAATGACTTTTATAAAGTGGCATATAATAACAATAAAATAGTTACTATATACATCATTTAACTTAATGTATTTACAATTATATTATATAAAAATTAATAACTATTATTGTGTTTAATTAAATATTTTTGTGTAAATAAACAAACTATTATAGGTAAAACATCAACTAAAGCATGATATCTTAAATAATGTATTTATTTAATTGAAAATGATAAAGAAAACTTCAATTAATAAATTTCAACAAAATGGGTATTTTTTAAAATATGAAAATTAATC
>JAANDH010000871.1:11283-53305 GCA_011799765.1 Nymphaea thermarum
TTTTCTATGAAGAATTTGTTATTTTTAATTTTTTCTGATTTTTTTATAATTTTTTTGATTTTTTTAAAATTTTTTCTGATTTATTAATAATTTTTTTAAAAAATTTACGATACGGTTACGATACGTTACGATACATTACGATACGGCGTATCTTAAAGCCCGAACGATACGCCTTACGATACGCTTTTTACAACATTGGCTTTTGGATCAGGTCTGATGCAGACCTGATCCTAAACGTGTCCTGACGTATTGGAGTACCAATATCGGAGTATTGAAGTATGAACACTGGCATGAGGAAAAATTTTCCATGTCCATATGACATAGGTGCGATTTTCTAAGAGTTGCAGATCTGAGCTAAATGAGGTTGCCATGGCTGAAAATTTGCAGAGATAAACAAGAAATGAAATGTGTAAGAGTGAGAGAGGGAAGGGGACATTTGTCATTTTCACTAAAATTAATTGATTGGGTTTGTCTCTCGCCCAAATTTGATCCAAAATGTACCTTGGCTATCTCCACTGGTCTTCACACCCTAGCATGGGTGCTTGTACCTAAGTGGCATTCCATGTGACTTAGACACACTCATGCAAACACAACGTACATTCACAAACACATATGCACATACACATGTACATAAGAAGGTGTTTGTTAGCCCTGGATCTCACATTCAACCTTGGATGTACTGGAAGGTCCAACTTCATGAACAAATCCTGCCACACAAACACACACAAAGAGAGAGAGAGAGAGAGAGAGCTTCAATGCCATCCTTTTTTGTCATAAGCGTGGGCTTCAAAGACCTATTTTCCGGCCGGCTGGTTGAGAAAGAGGGAGAGACTCACTGGCAGTCACCATGGTGGGACAAACCCTCAACACCACCAGGGTTCTCATCACTCTTGGATCTGTGATCTTCGGACCTACGTCCGAAGTTTCTGGATCCCCTCAGGTATAAGGTTCAAGGGGCCATCAAACACGACTTAAATATCTGCATGTGCACAAACATACTGGTGCTTCTTACATAGGATCTTTCATGAATCTTTTAGTCAATTTATGATGAATGGCTTTCTTTGCATAAATTAGTTGTAAATTGTTGATGAACTGTCATGTCGACATTGTTGAATACCATCCTTGTGAAATTTCTGATCCCTCATGCTATTTTGTTTTGAGAGTAATGTGTCTTGGCTATAATTTGTTATGGCATTACTCTCAATACCATAGCAGAATGTGTCAGAACTTAGATATTATACAAAAATCAAAGCTACAATATAATATCATTGGCCACATGAGCGATGGCAGGAATATAACATTATAATACAATAAAAGCCATAAATGTATGGTCATTTTATATGGCATTGAGACCATAAACTACTAAAAATGGCAAATGGTTTCACTAAGTAAATTAAGATGGCTCTTATGTGCTCATGAAAATCAATACAGCTTTCTCAAACATGACAATGAACAAAAATCAAGTGACTGCCTGGACTCATGGTTCATTGCATTTTATTAGTTCTGATGCTCTTTTCTATTCATAGTTGACTGGTTGTTTGTCTAACCAGGCAAGGGTTCAAAAAGGAAAACTTATGGGGGCAATGGAGATTTTCTTCGAAAGGTGATTACTGGCCCATGTTTGTTTGTGCAAATTTGACTATATAACATTCTAAGCTGTTGTAACAGATCCAACAGGAATAACACTGATGATAATCATGGGGAGACTGTGCGTTCTTGTACAGTATGCCAAGAGTCAGAGATGGTGTTGAGAAGAAAACCTGTATGTGGTTTTATTCTGGGTGACATGTCTAGTCTGGTTATCTTCTGTTTGTAAGGTTGATTCTATGCATAGAGACAACATTATGATTTTGAAAACAATGTTTAGATAAATTGGACAAGCTGTATTGAAAAGACAGCCAGGAGTAGGAAATTGAAATATTTCACATTTGGATGTTATTGTGGATACCTTCATTAGCTATGTAACTTGTTTCTGTGCAACAAATGATAGGATTGTAGTTAGAAGACCTGCTAATATATGCTGCTGTATTAGTGCATTATGCATTAAGATTAGCTATTGGCAGACTGATGGAGATGCATGAGCTGTCCAATTCTGCAATCAGCTATCATGGAGCAAGAACTTGAGTTTGAACGTAGCTATTACAGCTTCTATATGTAAAACTAATATGTAAAAAACTAGGTTTTTCTTGGGAACTAATTGGAGAGTTTGTTTTTCTCGGGAAAGCCTGGGAAATTCAAATAATTAAAAAAATCTAAAAGACGGAAAAGTTTGTTAGTTACGAGTTGTCCGTTCATCTTGAACTCCATCCACTTACAGCCGCCTGATGTAATGCATTAGGCCATGTGCTGTGAGAAGCAGAGGATATCTCCATTCAAACCCAGATGGAAAAAGCCACAAACCTTATGTGGAAATATATATATGTATATCTGTGTGCGTTCTAAGCGTTGGTAGTAAACGATATGCATATTATGTCCACTAATAAGTATGATGCTATTGGTAAAATGATCATGGGATTGCATTGTTATTTGTTTGTATACATTTCTATGATATTACATGTACTTGACTTCAAAATGGTTTCTATTTTATCTAAATTTCACAAACAACTCCGTTATTTCCAGGATGGAAATTACATGGTCGGATGCCTGCGCTTCCCACTTGTAAGTAGATTGAGTTATAACAATCTCTCTCTCTCTCTCTCTCATCTTCTTCTTATTCTCTCCCACTCCCAAGAGTCCAATGGATTAAACGTTAGTCCTGCATAGATTTGTGAAAGTGAAATTTGCATGGCTTTCTCATGGTTTGAATTTTAGTCCTGCATATCCTTTTCAGAAGATCTTATTCAATGTATAATTTCCTCTCCAAGAATGCCAATTGCATTTCATGGCTTTGTTATGGGCTAAATGTTTGACCATAGGCTTTCCAAAAACCAGCGAGAGGTTCCCCACTCTTCTTTGTAATTACTGAACCCCATCTTTCTTTATTCGAGCTTATATTATGTTCTATGCTTCCCGCGGATTGGAGGATGCTTTTTTGGCTTGGACCTGGGTTCCTATTACTTGATCATGTTTTAAGTTGCTTGGACCTTCTTATGTATTCTCTGAGAGCATGCATTCTTGATCTGGTAGTTTCAGTCTCATCATAGAAAGGTGTAGGACTTGCGTCTGCCTAAGTGACCTTTTCATTTAGTGAATCTTCTTCCAAATTGAACAAACTCATTTACCTTTTTCTCTGGTTACAACTGAAACAACACGAGAAACTAGTCTCCTTGGTTACATCTAGAATGTCTGCTATATATTACACTTTAGTTTGTGAACATTTATCTGCTATATGCTAAACTTAGTTTTCAATGTTTGTCTACTCTAGACCACATTGATTTTCCTGTTGGGACCTTGTTCTATCTTTAGTGTGGCATATTTGATGATATTGTTGCTTGTTGAATTTTCACAGTGCAGGAACGTTGTTTGGCTTCCAGGAGCCATTGCTGAAGCACATGTTAGTGAAAGCATATGCACTACTTGCACTCCTGGTATATTACCAAATATGTGTATTTCTTTTTATAACTCCCACCTCACAGAAAACCCAATTTAATTTTCTTTATTACAGTGATGATTTGCTGTTTTGTTTTGTTTACCAGGGCCAGTTTTTAAGATACAGTTCAAATTTCGGAGAATGGAAATACCTCCTACCTTCAATGTAGACCATTTAGGTGTGTATCAGATTGCATTTCAAGTCTGAACCAGTGAACCAGAATGCCAGCAGCGCAAATTCATGTGCATTATGTGCTTGATTTTACTATTCTAAGTTGCATGAAACTTGATGCGAAAATTGCATAACTCAAGCACCTAAGAAGTCAACTTAGAATGATGTGGTCTCTTTGACCAAAACTTTTGCATATGCAAGATATTCAAATCATGGGTCCATACCGTTGGCACAAATATAGTTCTTGAGGTTTTTATTGGTGAGGTTTCTTGGATATTAATTGAAAAATTGATAAGTTTGTTTTCTGGGAAACATCTTAGGAATTCAAAATTTAAAAATATATAGAAGGGGAAAAACCTGTGAAATTTTGAATTTCCTACTAATTTTATTTATAAAAAATAAAAGTAAATATTAAAATGCTAAAAGAAACCAAACAAGGTTAAAATAAATTAAAAATGTTTTTTGGTAAATATATTTGTCGAAAATTTTGTGATAGAAACATGATATTTTCATTTGTCGCAATACTTTCAAAATATTGCAAATTCTTTATGTTTTTTCCATTTTCTCTTGGTTTTCCGTTTTTAGCATGATATTTTGAAAAATATGACAGCTCCAAATTGGTAGTTCTTGAACTCCATAATAACATCGAAACTATGGCCTAAAATTTGAACCTGCTCATACAGATAAGTAACAAAATTATTTGTCATTATCACTTGTTGCATTTGATGGCAAGACCTTGTCAACCATATCCAGAAGATGGTTCAGAGAAAATTTGGCCACGAGTTTGCTGAATTTAAGGATTAAATACCTCCCAAGCATGATAGAAGTTAATGGGTCAAGTTTCTTCAAATATTGGTAGATCATCAAATTTCTCAAGAAACAATATTCCTTAATAATATCTTTACAGTTTACATGTATGAACCATTAATATCTTGTGAAATTTTGGAAAAATCATGACAGAAAAGCAAGAAGAATAACAAAGACATTGAATAGACACAATAATGGAAAGAGGCCAGGTTTCTTTTTTCACCACTTTGTTGCTCTTTTTGTAATATAGCTGGCAAACCTTGAATGACGGCCATCCAAGCCCATATTCTATGGTTAGAGAAATTAAAGATTGAAGAAAATAACACGTGTACTTTTATCAGAGTGCTTGCGGCCCATACTCTCTGTTCCTATTGATACAGCACTACTTTGGAAGCTGTGGAAGTATAGCTCATCAGTCTTTTTCTGCAAAATCTCCAACTTATCCTCTCCATCAACCTGAATTCCATCTCTCTCTCTCTCTCTCACACACACACACACACACACAGAGAGAAATATGTTCACCATCTAATTTTGATATGTAGAGATTTTTCCCATTAGAAAAAGTTCCAAAAATGTTCCTTGACAAAGAAAACCCAAAAGAGATTTGTGACCATACTTGCAGCATTGATGCAAAATTTTCTGTCAGGAACATTTTGGGGCATTAGATATTTTTAAGTTGGAATTGTTTGGGGAAGATGAGAGGAACAGTTGACTCTATATTTAATCAACAAATTCTGTTGTGACCATAAACTGCAAAGCGACAGTCACGTATATAGTTCTTGGGTTTTTTTTAGCAAGGTTTCCAGTGTATTAATTAGAAAGTTTTATTTTATCGGGCAAAACTTGGGAATTAATAAAGTTAAATAAATACACAAAAATAATGGAAAATATTATGAAATTATGAGCGTTTTACTGATTTTCTTACAGAAACATCGATAAAAATTCAAAGTAGTTATTAAACGTGTCAAAATAGACAAAAACATGAAGTATGTTTGAAATCGTTTAAAACTAAAATCTTGTGAAAATATCATTATATTATTGTTTGAAATCGTTTAAAACTAAAATCTTGTGAAAATATCATTATATTATTGTGAGAATTTGACATTGATTATATTTTCAAAAGATTGTGATAATTTTTGCATTTTGTTGTTTTTGGTGATATTATCTATGATGCGTGAAATTGGAAAGGTAGCTACAATATCCTAAACAATGACTGTCATTTATTTAATAGAACCAATGGTTGTGATTTATCGTTGGTCCACTCTGTAGGTTAAAATTGTTTAGCTTCTAAATGCTTGATAACTTTGGACTTCTTTCATTCCAGTGCCAGCTTTGTGTTGTTGTTTTCTCTTTTTCTGCTTTAAACTTTTTTTTGAGTATGTTACAGAAGGTTCTGTGGCTAAAATTTGCACCTCATTTTACCGAATGGAAAGTGTCTTTGTTAGTTTTGCTTGTGGCAAGTCAAAGTTGCTAAAAGCTTGTCAAGGTGTTCATTATTGCAGTTTCAGATGCATGTTTTACCTGCTTGTATTTGTTGTTGGCCAGATTTTTTTTTTCTTTTACTGCCTGAGTCATAAGATACTGTTCATGGCTTGGTCTGCTGACACATCAAACATTATATATTCCCGATTAAGAGGCTTTACTTTTTGTTTTTTCTACTAATTTAAGGAAGGTTTAGGACATAACATTCTAAAGAATTGACAGTTTTGTAGTTTCTGAATGATTTTGCCCTATATGCATCTCTATGCTATTTGGAGGACAGAAGTAATTCAGCCACACCGAGATTGTGTTACTGTCATTTGTACTAATGCTAATCTATTTATCGTGGGGAATTGTTTTGGTTCAATGATTGTACTTCTCACAGGGATTATTTTGGTTAAATGATGATTTCCATTTCAGGCTGCATAGGTGGCTGTGATGAAATCTTACTTGAACTGATTGAGACCTGTGGAACTGGCTCACGCAATCCATCTGCTGCACCAGGTATGTTACCTCTATTAGTTCCAGACCAGTATTTCAGCTAATTTCGGCAGAAAGGACCAAAGGACATTTTGACCGAGGTATATAGGTAAGTTTAAAATGACTTGCTGAGTACTACATGAATAATTTTGTTGCCAAAATATGATTTCAATCTTGAGATTTGAAAGAAATACTTGACTACAGGTGACTGTTGATCATTGTCATAGAAACTTTGGCTGGCTGTAGATAAGTGATGAACTGATGATTGATGAGCATTGACAAGTGGCTTCAGTCCCAGTTTTCATGGGCAGAACATGGCCAGAGTGCTTGACTTGCAGTTTAACAGTCTAGTCCATAGGGCATAGTGAATCTGGAAAGATTTGGCCTCAGCATTGAATGGGTGTCATATATGTTTAGAAATGAGCGGAAGCCTGCCTTGATGTCACACAGGTGCAGGTGTGACATTTCTTTAAAAAAAGATGGGTGTTTGTGCATATATATATATATATATATATATATATATTTCACTTTAACAGTCTAGTCCATAGGGCATTGTGAATCTGGAAAGATTTGGCCTCAGCATTGAAATGGGTGTCATATATGTTTAGAAATGAGCGGAAGCCTGCCTTGATGTCACGCAGGTGCAGGTGACATTTTTTTAAAAAAAGATGGGTGTGTGTGCAGTGAGGAATATATATATATAGATATATATCCACAAACAGTACAACTAGCAATAAAACTGTTCATGAGTAATAACAATTAACAGTTAACAAGCTATGATTTTATCAGTGATTCAAGAAATAAAGGCAATTTGTTTGTTCTACACCCTAGCTACTGCAGCAACCTTTTTGAAGGGTTTCTGTTACTTAGCCTGCCTGCATAGTGTTGGTTGTACGTGCATTGAACAAATCAATGCTCTTTGGTTTTAAATTCCTGGCACAAATCCTCTCTAGTTTTGCCAGACATGATAGGCAATCCGACAGATGTAACTACGTCCAGCTCCTTGTCAAAACTGTTTTACATTTGTAGGTGAGAGATGTCCTGTAATTTAGAACTTCTCATGCTTCTCTTATGCTGCCTGTCTAACTTAGCGTGAATCATTTGTCTTGTGAATTGTGATATATAGTTGATATGGGGAGTTGATGAAATTGAGAATATCTCACTTCAAACTAGGAGTACTGGTCTGGGCATGCAGTTCTTGTATCCGTGGACATACCTGAAAGGCAAACTGTCACCATTGGGGATGATGCAGTTGCCGTCAACCATACTATGAGGTGGAAGCTTGGGTTGCGTTTAGCTCCAGCTTCTTAGGTGTCTTTTGGGTAGTCAATAGTGGTTGTCCTGAAACTGATGTTGCGAGTTGTGACTTCTTTTTAAAATGTACAAAGATAAGTCCTCCCATCTGCATTTACTTTGAGGTAATCTGCCAATGTTTTTTGTCTGATTCAAGTTTATATGTGTCCTCTATTTTTCATTCTCTCTACAAAAGTAGTCTGAATCAACTTTAGATGCTACTAAAATAAGTGGATGCTGGTCTTACTAACAGGGGTGCTACATCTGATCCTGGTTCTTGACATTTTCTCTGTAATTTGCGTTAATGGACACATTCTTTGCATAAAAATTTTTAGAGAAGAATATCATGGTTGGCATTTGTTAAGCTAAGCATTTTCTTTATTTTGTCCTCATATTGTATGAACTGCTGAGCGTTTAATTGGTTTCTTATGTAAGTTCATTATGATCTTAAATTTTAAGCAATCAGAGAGCCATACCATGTTCTAAGCTATATGGCATATCAGCCAATACTGGCCATTGGCCAATGTGTTTTGATCCATATAATAAGCTTTAAATTAATTTTACATTAAATAATCATTTTTTAATATTATGTTATCTGCATATCGACCAAGAGAGGGCCCTGTTGCCTTATTTGACTGATAAATTCCCCATATTGACAGATATCCAAAAGAGGGACTATTTGGACCCTGCAGCATTGCATTGAGGGGTCGCTGCCAATATTAACATTGATTTTGAGTTAGTACTAATGGTTTTGATGTTTCAGTACAGTATTTTGAACTGTTCTATGACTAACACATTAATATGTTATATGACTACCACATTAATATCTTCATAAAATATAAATTTTAGTGAAAAATATTTTTTTCAAAATCAGACACCTTACTCTATTTTGTGTAGATTGGGTTTCCTACTTGGCACTTTTTAATGCACATACTATTTCTTGTATTCATTATGTTATTGAATTCGATGTGATTTTATATAAATTTTATGTTTGAGACTTAGAGGTTCCAAAGCTTTTCATAGCTAAGGTTTCTCTCCTTTCTACTACCAACCTTTGGACACTGGGCCTCATTATTTAGCAATATTTCATACTACCACAAGGCCAGGGTAATGGTATCTGATGCTTTTAGCAGTTGACATATTTATTCCATCTGTTTGGATTGGTTTATTTAATTAACCTGTATAAGAGCTTTGATGTGGGTATGCTTGGTACGAAAACAGTCAAATGAACTAAAATGAGAAATCATGATCATGAAAGGGAATATGTGAAGTTCATGGCAAGGTATTGATTTTCTCTAATAGTGGCTTCAATATGTTCACATCCAAGAACTGGATGTCAGTGTGAGTGGTGCTTGCCAACTGAAGTTTTCATGCACCTTAAGAAAATTCAGATGCTTGTAAGACCTAGCGTTAAGGGTTGACAGCGAGTGCTTGTAGTCCATTATGCATGACTGCTTGTGATAATGTTAGAAGAGAAATAGGGCTTGCTTTGTTTGGTTCACAGATCCTACGTAAGCTTCGTCAAAATTAGAAGCTGAACAAATGGTAGGAGAAAGTCCAAACTTGCTTAGACTAGCCACAAAAAAATGTTCCTTGAATTATTGGATGCGCCCATGGATGTCATGTTGGAATAGCATGATAAGAAAGGGCTTTGAAAGTTGGACAGAGTATTGTGTAATTTGGGGTGGTTATGTTTTCATTTCTACCTTATATGCACTGAATGAAATGAACCTGTTGAGAATTAAAAGAATAGATATCCTTTGTCTGTCCACGTGCAGCTCAGGAGCGACGACGGGTGGTGCCACCGACTAGAAATCCTCCAGCAAGGAACTCACGGCAAGTACCATGTACGCACTGCAGACAGGTGGGACATTCTGCCAGTGATTGTCTTGCCATGGTTGGAGGCCCTCCAACAGCTTCAGGTTCAAATCTTGGTAAGTAATCCTAACTAGAAAGAGTATGGATTTCTACGTCATAGCTCCTGTGAGTGAACTTGAAAGTTCCCACTTGTCATGTTCAAATTTACTTTGCTGGAATCTTGTTTTCCTTCTTGGGCCATCCATTTGTTTTACATATGTATTTGCTTCTTAATACAGGGAGATCAGAAATCCTATGTGATGCATGTCAAATGCCTTGTGTGGGGCGGACTGCTAATACATCAAATAACAGAGGGAGGAAATTTTATACTTGCCAATCTAGAGACTGCAATTTCTTTGTGTACGTTGACTGGTCTCGTATCTCTTCCTTTTCTAAAATATCTCTCTAAAAGAACCATGCTTCTCTTTGTGACAATATAGTGTGGTGTTCTAGTTTTCCATTCATACTGGTATTAGTTCCTTTTTTTTAATCTTTACTTCTTTTGTCTATGACTTTTAAATTTTGTGAACCCTTTTGACTTTGAATTTGACCTGCAATCTTGTCTTAATTAGATATTTTCTATCTTTCTGCTTTTGTGCTGTGAAATCCTGTTTTTTGTTGTGAACAGCATATGCTTTTTCCTCTTCTTTTAAGCCATCGTCTTTTTTTCCTTTTTTTTTGGTATTTATCAAGGTGGGAAGACAATCTCCAGAATGGTCGTGTTGGTGGAGCATCTCAAAATCCCAACTCATCAAACCGTAGCCAAAGAGATAACCGAGCCGGCAGAGGACGAGGACGGCAGCAAGAACGAAATGCTGGAGGAAGCTTTGTAATGGCTACCGGTGAACCTACGGAAAGGAGGTGTTTTGTGTGTGGCGACCCTTCTCACTTTGCCAATGTTTGTCCAAATAGAGGCTGATGCCTCATGAATGTTATTTAATCAACATTATGTAAGCCATTCAACGAAAGCACTCAAATCTTGTATATACCGTTCTTGAATTTCGCTTATCTATGTTCACAGTGTCGACCTTTCGTCTCTGTCTTCCCCTTTGCCTCTCCCCAATGGGATCCTGAAGGTTCTTCCCTAACACCTCTCTTCTTTTTGGGGCAAATTTTTGCTGTTGCTGAATGTGATCCGAACCTGATTCCATGCATTCTGCTAACCTGAATTTGAATTATTACCTATTATGGGATGCTGCTGCTGATAGATCGACATGCATTACTTTTGTTTACCGTTCATTTTGTTGTTTGATTCTTGTTTTCCATCCAAAAAGAAGCTTATGAGTAGAAAATATGATGCTGGCATACACTTGCCAAAGGGCTAACTTTACTTAAAGAACAGAATACACTATAACCCAGTGTCACAGTTAAACGCATCAAGAGGAGTTTTGATGTTAAATGTTGGGAACTCAGATCCAGACTGAGTCAGAGTTCATCAGGCGCCTTGTGAAAGCTCAATAAAAGAGGTCCTTGGAAGGTTTGAAGCGTATGGTGCATCACCTCACGCGTGAAGTTCGACCCCTTTTGAAACATAAAGCTTAGAACGGTAAAAGCTTCTAAAATGCCAAACTATTGCCTTTCATTTATATGAACACAAGTAATATTCCTTTCTTTTTAAAGCATATGTAGTGTATCGGCAATAATGGAAACACTTCTAAGTTTCCTTATTGTTGAAAATCACACCGGATTTTTTGCTCATTGATGAGGAAGACATTTCTTTTAACCAGTTATCTTAAGGCTGGCATTCATCTTGCCAATCGTTGCCCCCTGTGCCTTTGTGCCGAGGAGACCTGTGCCTTTGTGCTGAGGAGACAAATGGACATATCTTAATCAAATGTAAAATGGTCAAGGAGGTATGGAGATATGTTGCTGCAAAGTTTGGTAGAGTGAAGTTTCTTCAAGGGGAGATTGTAGCTGAATTCAAAAGATGGCTACAAGTTAGAATTTTGGGGAAGTGGAGGAGCCGGTGTTGGAAGATGACCTTCTTAATTGTTTGTTGGAATTTGTGGCGTCTTAGAAACACTTGTTTCCACGACAGTGTCCAACCTTAGATTAGTAGATTCAAAAAAGAAGTTTGGAGGAATTGTATGGATAACTTTTTCGCTGTTAAATGGTCGCTTGAGACTGATCTTAAACTGAGAATTTGGCTGCAAACTGGGCTTTATAGTGTTGACACTATTGATTCAGATAAGAGTGCTATTTTAATTAACATTGTGAGAGCGCATACTAGACGCGGGCCGAAAATAGCTGGCCTCAGTTATGCAGATAATAGGCTTATGGGTTGTGTGGTGATTATAAAGAATAAGGGCAGTATCCATGAGGGGGAAATGGAGGTGTTGGAGCGCATTTTGAGATTTCATAAGGATTATGGTGGAGATTACTTTATAGTTTCCCCAATTAAAGATTGGGTGAGGAAAACACGGTAGATTCTTGAAGGAAGAAGGACAAATGTCACCTGGACTGGATTCCTTGGTGGGTTCCAGCAAAGGATTTTTGTGAATCAGGGAGAAGCCACAGTTGACCTAGGTCAGTTAATCATGGAGCATGCTGATGATACTCATGAATATTTTGTTGAATTCAATGTATAGGCGTAGCTTTTATGCTATGTATCCTTTTTATCTTTTTTGGTGAAGGGTTGGGCCAATCATTTGTTTTTGTTTAGTGTTAAGGTCTGTATTGGCCTTCCCTTGTATATATCCATTTTATTGGAATAAAGGTAGGGGGCCTAACCCCCAAGCAAACTTTTCACTTCAACCAGTTATCTTAAACTCAAGGTTAGTTGTTGAATTGAAAACGACAAATGATTTGTGCATGGGTACCTTTCTCTGTTTTGACTACTGGCTTCTCATATTCTCCTCTTCCCCACTCTTCAAATGTGCAATCTTTTAGTAAGTTTTACCCCATATCCTCGTTAAGATCAGTTTCTCTTCTCTCGTGAAATCTTAAATATATGCATTTTCTTTATCGGGGACAATAGGTTACTTTACCACCCACATAGCAGTGACATGACACGTTTTACTTTGCGAGTGTCTACTTTTTGCAAAGCCTTAGGGTGCATTCAAAGTTGGGAGTGCGTGATTTGTGTAAAGCACTCTTTCCAAGTGCTTTATGGGCTTTGCGAGGGCTTTTTGGTTTTGCTCATCTAATCTAATCTCTTGAAGTAAGGCTTTTTGAAACCTAAGGGTTTATTTTTTTCCTTATTAGTTGTTAAAGCCTTAGGTCTCCTGAAACAACCGAAATAATACAAATGAGATTGATTTATATGAATAGTCATACAGACAACGAAAAATTTATAGTATGGCGTTGGAGGAAGATCTTGCAAACTAAATGACTTGAAGCAAATCAATGTATGTAGGTTTTCAAGGAGAATATATCAGTGGAATCATGGAAAACTGATATGAGTTGTAATTATGCGTAGTTCCACCTGGTTCCAGAGCATGTCTGGCTCATCTGAGGAGCATCCCCTGCCCCTCTTGGTCCACTTTCCTGAGCCTACTTAAGAGTACACCATGACACTAAGCAACTACGGAAAGGGAAAAGGAGAAAGTTCATTAGAACTAACCTGGTAAAATACACATGCATCTCTCTCTCTCTCTAAGTTGAAGGCCATCCAATTCATTATAACTAACCTGGTAACATACACATACACATGCAACTCTCTGTCCCTAGGTTCAGCTTTTGATTTTTGGCCTTTTCCCAATTCCAAAGCAAATGTCTGAGTGTGTGCAATGCACTTTTTAGGCAGCTGTGCACAAGGCATGTTAATGGCGTCACTAATTGGTTAGATCTGGTAATTAAGTTTTGCTATTTTTTGCTGTATTGGACCAATATCAGACCTGGACTTCAATGGGTTTTTATCTGTTTCCAGTTCCAAATCATTTGCACACCCAATAGTTTGAGGGCGTGTGTATGAGAGAGAGAGAGAGAGAGAGAGAGAGAGAGAGAGAGAGAAACTCGGTCACAAACTTTATAGGGACAAAACCAATTCATTATGTCAACCCTTTCAGGCCTACCGAATATACATTTGGAAGCCTCTGGTTTGATTTCCAAAAGGCGCCCAACTTTTTTATAGTGACAAAGACCAGCACAAGTGTTATTTACAACTTCTCCATCAACAACAGCTATAAACTACACCGTTGGACCGACCAAGGTTAATCAAAGGTTAGTTACAAAAATGACATTAATATATAGATATATATATATATATGTCTAGGAGAGAAAGAGATCGAAACTTTGTCAAAAACACTGTAATGCCAAAACCCATCTATTATGTCAGCCCTTTCAGGTCTACTGAACATACATTTGGAAGCCTCTGATTTGATTCCCTAAAGGCATCTAGCTTTTTGATAGTGACAAAGACAAGCACCAGTCTCTTCATTTAACTGCTTGTTGTTTACAACTTCTCAATCAACAACAGCCGTAAACTACAGCGTTAGACTGACCAAGGTTAATCAAAGGTGAGTCGCAAAAATAACATTATTTGCCTCTCTCTCTCTCTCTTCTTTGGAGGCGATTGTTCCTCTGGAACTATGGAACCAACTACGTATGCTGAGTTGAGAGCATTGTCTTTCTCTAGTTGATTAATTTTTTTGTTAACTATTGGATTTGTTGCTACTGATTTTTTTTTAGGACCTGATATGGTTAAAAAACATATATATATATATATCTACTAGAAAGCCAAATGCAAGTCATCATCAGAAAAGCACAGATACAAATTTCAACCACCAAAGAGAACTTGAAGAAAAAAGTTAATGCTTCTGATATGCGTGTGTGTGTGTGTGTGTGAGAGAGAGAGAGAGAGAGTAGTTGGAATTGAACCCATGACAAAAAATGAATCATTGAGATGAGGACCGATGCATATATATATATATATATAATATATATATGATAAAAAATAAATGTATGGCATGTGACCTTCTAGTGTCAGCCGGTGGATCAAATCGATGAGTGAACATTAGCTTGAACAAATGGGTAAATGAAAGAACTCAAAACTGAAGTGTGTATTCCCTATTGCTCCAAAAGTTAGGTGCTCATTTGTAAAATATCGGTAGAACTTTTGAGATTGTAAACTCAGATTCCAAGTTACAGAAATTGAAGATTTTTATATGTTTTGAACCAGTGATGTCAAGTGAACTACTCATCTATTGTTTCTCTTACTAGACACATGATTGAAATGTATCACAGTAGGAAGATGCTAAATTTTTGCATCTCTAGAAACCTCGTTGTCACTTTAGACAAACAATAAGTTAAGTGGTGGAAAAACAAAAAGAAAAGAATGGTAAAGGACATTTCTCATTATATTACGTCATAAAATGAAAAATTTTCTTAAGAAAATTTGAGGCTGTAAAGAAAGTCGTAAAAGGAAAAGTCCTTGGCATAGCTAGTTGGGCTAGCAGTTGGTACGAAGCCAGTTGCTTTGGGCGCGAGATTAATAGTCTCGAGGTTTTATGCTACTAGGTGAGTGACAAAGTCTCTCAGTTGGGTGCCCATGTTATGTTACAAATCGAAGGCTGTGGTTTTCTGTGTTATGAATGGAAAGAAAAGAAAAATTAATTCAATGAGGCATCTATATGTCTTATTTAATTGAAAAGAAGCTGAAAAAAACATTTTCAATATTTGCATCTGGATGAATTTTGGCAAATTAACCGGATCATTTTGGATGATCCCTAGTTTTTAGTCTTGGAGTTCTATCTTTTGGATTTTGCCTTTTACAGAAAGAAGAAGATTTTTTAGGCATTGATTGTGGAAACAAATTATTATTTATTTATGCCTTGAAGATCATACGGCAAGTGGGTAGCAAGGAAGCATAATATTCAATTGCATAGTCCCTGTCATGTTTCAATGTGCTATTATTTTTCTTACCTTTCAAAATCTTGAAGTCATAGTTTTTGGGATTTTACAGAGAAAATAGACTCTCTAGAAAAACATTAAAAAAAATTGTTATTTTTGTGTTCGTCCATGAACGTGTATTCAATGAAAAAATATGAATGTGGTCTGACGCGGCCCGAAACATGTCACTTGAATGAATGGAACATAAAAAAATGGTCTTATTTTTTTATTACTTTTTTACTCAATTAAATTGGTTTTAATTATTTGTAAAGAAAAATAACAAATTGGCCCACATGTCCACCACCAACAGCCGATCTGGCCTAATTTGTCCTATGCTTACAACACTCATCTAGAGGACAAAAGAAAAGTGTACCCGAAAAATTTTTCTCCTTTTAAATGGTATAAAGAATCACTTGAGATCAGTTGTCCACTTGTTTCACCTTATAAAGTCGTCTAATCATAAGCCTTTATTTGATTGGCAGTATAAAACCTTTTGTGACACTATTATCAATATATATTTCATGGACTCTGGAATTTTCCATTCGAGTTTGGACGGAAAAAACCGCTGGCCTCTCACAATACATGCTCGATACATTGCATGAGGCAGGGTATTTATCAGCTGGTCGTCATTGGACAGAGCTCAAGATGGCTGGAGCCTGGAGGATTTCAGTTCCTTTATATTTCATATCCAGAACGGCAGGAACATTTTAAAATTAATCGTTCTATATACGAAGTAAAAGATTTTATGAGGTGCTTGCTTGGTCTTGGTTAGTTGTTTGTTTTTTTTAGTGTGCATGATTGTCGGTTTCTCAAATAACCAATCATGGATGTAATATTGTCTTCTCACAAAATAAATTTTTGATACAGGACCATCTTTTCAAGAAGACCATTGAGGAAGGTTTTAAGAAAAATGATCTCTACTATATTGATTATTTGGATCTTTTCAACCCTATTTGCAATATTGTCAAGAAAAGTGACTTTCAAATTTGGCATCAAAGACTTGGACATTCAAGTTTAGGAAAAAAGTCTTGGATCCCTTTTTTGAGGAGAAATGTAAAGAAAAGATTTCTTGTGATGATTGTATTAGAGCTAAAATTAAAGCATTATGTTTTGACAATAGAAACTTTGTTGCAAAAACACCTTTTGAATTAGTGCATTTGGATGTATGGGAACCCGCTTCTATTATGTGTAAAGGTTTAGACATCATATAAGTATACATATGCGTATTTTATATGTCAATCTTATGAGGGCAGCATGATTCAAGAGTGGAGGCAGGTGTGGGCAATTGCATACATATGCCCACAAAAAAATGTTTATTTATTTTCATATTGAAACATCACGTCAGTTTTTCTTATTTACATACAGATGCCTCTTAAACATTTTAAATCATATAATAAGTGCTCCTTAGCCAAAATTTTCTTTCTCTACCCCAGACATGATTGAAGCACCAACATGATTTTTTTTCTCTTTTGGTACCTTCTTTTTGGCTTGTCATAGCCTTGCTAGTTAATCTATTGTTTGTTGAACCTTTACAAGAAGATGATGAAATATTTAGTGAGGATATCCCCACTTGGGTGGTTGATGGGTTGGTTCCTTGTGATTCTACAAACTCCTCATTTTTTTTCATTAAAGAAAATGATGTCTTGTTAACACCTCTTGGGGATGGATTGGATCTTTTCAACTTAATTTCAAACAGCTAGGGACAGTTCAACAATCAGTCCACTTGCTCATCTGGTCTGTCTCTGTCCTTGAAGTGACTCTCCATGACTTTGAAAATGTTTGGTAAGAAGGATCTTGATGCATGATGGGCTTTGATTAATCCACCCCTTGCACAACATGTTTCTAAAAAATGCCCTCGTGATCAGTGGCGGAGTCAGAAAATTCTGTCTAAAACCCTTTAAAGTTTAAGTTTCAAACTTTAATTAGGAGGCACTTGTATACAAAATAAATGAAAGTAAGGAAGATATCAATGCATAAATAAGGCAATTTCTGTGTGCACGTGTTAAGGGGGACATCAGCCTACACTTGCCTCCGTGGTTAGGACTGCTACTGCTCATGATCTCCAATATTGAAGCCCAAATATTAGTATATATGCCTGAAGTTTACTGCAAAAACTTGATTTCCTGCCACTTTGGTGGTGGTGGAGACCAATGACCATTGGTTAAACATGATCATCTGTTATCCACTATGTGCTGCAATTTTCTGAAAATTTCTAGCAGTTGTTCTTGAACTCATACGAGCTGTTTGGTATCAAGAATAGTGTGCGAATATTATATGAATCTATCTCAAAATTAAGGGGCATTTATGGAACTCTTGAGCACGAATCTACCCCAATTTAGAGGTAAATTCATGGAACTGTCACATGCTATTTTTAATGCTAAACTGCGCCTTAGTGTCTACTATGCTAGTGACATAGATCTCGAAAAGAGCAAGCAAAATACAATAAAATGATTGAACATGTTTTTTTTCTTTCTTTTTCCTTAATGTGGAAGGCATCATCGATCTTAAAGTAAGTAGTGTTTGTGTCACGGGCCAAGTAGAGCGCAATCCTTCGCCTTGTTCAAGTGGGCGCACATCACTTGAACATCTTTGGAAATCTCAAGACACAAAATACACAAAGAGTGGAAAAAAAACTCGTAATATATTTACTTTAACAGTTGAGTACATCACGAGGAAAAACAAGTAAGCTTTTACACTTTACTTACAAAAGATGGTCGAAGCCACTTAGAGAATTCTCATGCCGATCATCCAAAACAAGGAATCTCAGTTTTACACTTGGGGCCGTTCTGGGAGGGTGCTCCGACACAGGTGAACATTTGAGCTTATACCAAGACTCAACATAAACAAAGCAAATACAACAAAAGCAAATGATGATTGTACATACACGACACAAGGGAACAAGCTCCCCCCTTCAAATCAAGTGTCGTCCTCGGTGCTAGCAGCTTTGTGGTAGATCCTGACTTCTTCTGGATGGCTTCGCTTCAAACGAAAGACATACTCCTATGTCGGCTGGATGTTTTCATCTACCCACTTGACCAAGTATCGCTTCGGTTCGCCAAGGTAGTTGACTTTGTGTCAAGGATCTGGTCTAACTGTTGGTTAGTGGCCCGCCGTGTTGAAGGAGCTCGTTGCAGTTGGCTTCTCCTCGGGTCTTCAGCGTCGGCATAAAAGGGCTTAAGGTTGCAGACGTGAAATACTGAATGCACCTTGAAGTCTGGCGGCAGGTCTAACTTGTATGTCAGCTTCCCAATCCTCTTGAGCACAATAAATGACCCTTCATATTTCCGGATCAGTGCTCGGTGTTGTCCATGGAAGATACCCGAGCGGTCTGGATATAGTTTGACAAGAACTTGGTGGTCTCCCACTCGAAACTCGGTAGGTTTCCGATTCTTGTCAGCTCATTTCTTCATCTTCTTGGCTGGTTTGTGAGGCGAAGCTGAGTCTTCTCTTCTCTTGGGCAGCAAGAGTGTGAGGCATCAACGGTTGTTGTCCGGTGGCTACTTCAAAGGGACTGTGGTCTGAAGACTCGCTCTTCTGTAGGTTGTAACAGAATTGAGCAACATCGAGCAGCTTTACCCAGTTTTTCTGGTTGGCGCTGACAAAGAGACAAAGAGCCGCAGGTACTGTTCCAACAAGGCATTGATGCGTTCGGTGTCGTCAGTCTACGGGTGGAAGCTTGTGGAAAACAACAAGTTTAAGCCAAGCAACCGAAACACTTCACGCCAAAACTTACCCGTGAAACAAGCATCACGGTCACTCACAATACTTTTCGACACGCCCCAGTATTCACAATGTTCTTCACAAACATCTCCACCGTCTTTCCACTTGGCTCTCCTTCATAGTTGGGATAAACGTGACATACTTAGAAAACCTGTCCACAACAAAGATAGAGCTATAACCATCAACTTTGGGTAGACTCACAATGAAGTTCATGGAGATTGTCTCCCACGGACGTTCCAGAATAGGAAGAGGCTCAGGCTGGCCGGTAGGCTTCTGATTACTCCTCTTGTCCTGCTGGCAGATGAGACACGTCTTTACATATGCCTCCACATTGTCGTGCATCTGGGGCCAATAGTATCCTCGTTCGATAAGGGCCAGAGTCCGCTCCTGGCCTGGATGGCCAGCCCAAAGTGTATCATGACACTCCCTTATTAGCTCTCGTCAGAGATTGCCCCACTTCAGCACAAAAACATGTCTGCCCTTGGTGAGGAGCAATCCATCTCGTAGCCAGAATCTTCGAGTCTTTCCCGCTTCAGCCAAGACAACCAAGTGTTGGGCCTCTGAGTCATGTTGCATCCCTTCACGAACCCGCTCAAGAAGCTCACCCTCCAATTGGGCTTCGGAGGTCCCCACTCGAGCGGCTGCAAGTTCTGCCTTCCAACTCAACGTATCTGCTACCAGTTGGTCTTACCAACATTGTACTCCAAAGTGAAGTCAAATTTCGCCAATAATTCCTGCCAACAAGCCTGCTTCGAAGTTAACTTCTTCTGAGTCTTGAAGTAACTTGTGTCCACATTATCCGTCTTGACGATGAACTCTGCCCTGAGTAGGTAGTGCCTCGATATGCGCAAGCAATGCACAATGGCGGTCATCTTCCATTCATGCGCTGTGTACTGCTTTTCAGGGTCCTTCAGCTTCCGGCTCTCATAGGCGATCAGATGACCGTCCTGCATTATTACACCACCGATGGTAAAATCTGAGGCGTTTGTGTGTACTTCAAAGGGCTTTGAGTGATCTGGCAATCTGACGATGTGCTCTTGTACAAGGGCACGCTTCAAGAATTCAAATGCATCTTTGGCAGACTGAGTCCAAATCCAGAATCTATTCTTTTTGAGCAAGTCAGTGAGGGGCGCCGCTATCAATGAATACCCTGTGATGAACCGCCGATAGTAATTGGCCAACCCAAGAAAGGGCCGCAATTCAGGCACATTTGAGGGTGACTTCCAGTCTTGGACAACTTTCACTTTCTCCAGGTCCATTCACAGCTGACCAATCCTACAATATGGCCGAGGAAACTGATCTGTCGTTGGCCAAAGAGACACTTCTCCTTCTTCACATAGAGATCATTTTCTTTGAGTACCTGGAACACCGTCTTCAAGTGATCGACGTGCTTCCCTAGGTCGCTGCTAAGGACCACAATGTTATCAAGGTAGACTACCACAAACTTGTCAAGGTAGGGATAGAATATCTTGTTCATGAGAGTCGAGAAAGTCGCGGGGGCATTCGTCAACCCGAATAGCATAACTAGGAACTCATACGCTCCATAGCGGGTGATGCAAGTGGTCTTCAGTTTATCACCTTCTACGATCCTGACCTGCCAGTAGTCAGAACGAAGGTCCAGCTTTGAAAAGATCTTCGCCTTGCCCAACTGGTCGAACAAGTCCGCAATCAAAGGCAGTTGATATTTGTTTTTCACTGTCACCTTGTTCAAAGCGTGGTAATCCACACAGAGTCTCTTGGAGCCATTGTGTTTTGTCTGAAACAATACAGGGGCTCCAAATGGTGCCTTAGAGGGACGAATGATCCCTGACTCAAGCATGTCATCAAGTTGCTTTCGCAGCTCCTTCAGTTTGGTCGGTCTCATTCTGTAGGGGACCATAGCTGGTGGCTTGGCTCTGGGAATCAAGTCGATCTCATGGTCTACTTCACGCTTGGGAGGTAGGTGTTTGGGCAGCACGTGGGGCATCACTCCCTCGAACTGCTTCAGGACAGGGGCTAGCCCTGGGGGAATGACTCTCAGCTGAGGGTTATCTTCTTGTAGACGTACAGCCACGAGGAATGCTTGTTCTCCATGACGCACACCCTTCTTCAGTTGCATTGCAGACAATGTCGGTTGGAACTTGCTTCTGGCAGAGTGGCAGTGCACCGTATGGAACTGATCTGCACCCATCAACATCAATGTGTTGAACTTCGGCAACATCATTGCATTCTGGCCTTTAAAAAACTACATCCCAAGAATCACCTTGAAATCATCCAGGGGTACTACAGAAAAGTTGGTGACTTCTGTCTAGCCTTCAGTCTGAACCGTTACACCATTTGCTTCTCTTAGGATGGACCTGGCTTCAGAGTTCACCGTTTTAAGGGTCCTCTGCTGCGACACATGCTTCAATCTCACTCGCTCTGCCTCTTCTCTCGAAAGGAAGTTATGTGTTTCCCTAGAGTCTACCATCGCAACAATACACATTCCATTCAGAGTGACATCTAGGTACATCAGCTCCTTGTTCACCAAACTGGTAGACACTGCGCGACTTTGGACAACATTGATCGTCTGGGCGGTACCCATCTGTGTTTGCCCTTCTTCGGTGGCCCTCACGGCATTGGCCTGCCTGGTCTGTCTCACACGTTTCAGACAAAGAAAATGTCTGCTGACCCAACAAGTCACTTCTATTGGTGACCCAATATAGTCCTTGCGAAAGAAGGGTTTTCTCTTGGTTGGCTTCTGGGACACCGATTCATTCATGTTGTCTCGCTGGTCCTCTTTCTTACCGTTGTGGTCGGACTTCTTTACAGACTTGAAGGTATCAGTGTAGCTTTTGCGTTGGGTATCGGCCAAGCGCTCAACTACCACATATGCTTTTGTGATTATGAAGGTCATATTATGGTTAAGAGAAAAACAAAGAGAAAAAGGTGATGACGACTTGTAAGCAGTGGCGGAGCCAGCGTGGGGCACGTGTGGGCACCTGCCCACGCCAGCCCAAAATAACATATAGCGGTGACCGAAATGAAATAGCGGTGACGAAAACCACCGCTATAGGTGTTAGATGGGGGTGCCCACGCCAGCCAATTTTTCTGGCTCCGCTACTGCTTGTAAGAGGGATGGACTTGCAAGGCGGCTAGTCGGATTGATCCAGTTTTCTCTCATATACATGCTAGGGCAAGAACTGGCATTCAAACCCATCTATTACTATCAGTGAACAAGATTATGTAGGTGGACAAGGAAAAGCGCATCTACATCCATTCTGGAAGCCATTTGCGTAGATGAGAGACAACTCAAGTCAGAACTAATGTGGGTTGTGCTTCTTAAGAGGTGTTTGGCAACAGAAACAGTATGTTATTATTTCATGTATTTACCTTAAAAGTTGGGATAAATTTATGAAATCTTTTTAAAATATTGCATAAATTTACCTTATTTTTAATTAAAATATAAAACAATAACATGCTGCTACTATTGCCAAGTGGCGGTCCCTTACCTGGGTCTCCCTCACTAGTAAAGGCTTTAATATTTTAATCATACCAACTCATTTCAATTATTTGTCTAAAATATTTAGAAACTTACACGTGGCGCTCTCGAACCAACCATCAAATCATGAGATCAGACTTGGTCTATTTTAGGTTCGAACCTATATGCAAATCCGACGTCCAAATCAATATCTGGATTCAGGATTGGGTCATATCCATATACCGTTCCTATTTGATGAAGTTTGAACCAAGGTTTTCACTTAGAACAGACCTCCAATTCATTCAGATAATAATGAACTCAGTTTCGAGTGTGTAATCAGATCTGAACCCTCTAGAGATCAGAGTGCTGAAACCCTGGTCTCAGTTGGGTGGATCCGATATGATCCAGAACTCAGAACCATAGTAGAGTCCCATATATATACCCACTTGTACTCGGTCACAGAGAATGTAGATAGATCTTTGAAAAAGATAACGTAACGTGGTTTGAAAAAGTAAGCATTGGATCGCACTAATACCTCAAATCCAGAACCTTTTTTGCTTGAAACGAGATCTTGGTCTCCTCTCACTAGACAATCTCAGTCCACTTTTTTCTTTCAAATAAAAAAAAAAAGGAATTTTCAAAAAATTGACAGTAATAGATGACATGCATAAGTACTTTTCATACTGTTAAGAGCGGTTTTTCTTAAAGGATTTTCTGGCATTAATGAAAAAGAAAAAGAATACAACATAATGTGAATAGAAAAAACTGACTTTGGTGGTTATAATTAATCAAATTCTAATTTATTATATATGGACAAATAAATTTTGCAATTTATCTTAATTAAGGGCATTATGGTCTTTTCGTCATATTAATTCAAACAATAACCTGAATTAAATGGGCAAACGGTTTAATTTGTTCTTTAATGCCCCAAAACTTAGGCGACTTTTTAACAATACAAAATCCACTATCAATAATTATTTAAATATTTTGTAATAAATAAATTAAATGGCATCCATTGATGAGGACAGAACCAAGCAGAAGCTGGAGGTCGTTAAGTCTGCGTGGTTTTGAGGCCATCCATGGAATGAACCAGAACGTGGCCGTGCCCACCGCCATTATCATCGTTGACAGCTCCAAAAAGATTTCCTTGATAGTGACAAAAGCATATGATTCTCACGATACCAAACTCGTTATTTATTAGTATGCAGTAAATATTTCATAAGATTTTGACGCTCTCTTCCGTCGCTAAAAAACCAACGGTTCGTTGGCATTACGTTTCCAATTGCACTGTAAAGGGTGGAGCTAGCAATTTTTTGTCATGTTTCAAAATTTTAAAAAAGACGGAAATAAAATTTTTAAATTTTGTATACAAGTTGAATTGAATTTTTTTAAATTTATATGTAAGTATTTTTTATTAAATTCCACATGCACTGGCATCATTGGCTAGTGCATATATATATATATAAAATAAGTTCATCTAAGTTTGAATCTATTGCATCAAAGGGCATAGCGTAGCTGGTCGAGAGAGGGGCCTGTATTAAGGCAGGTTTCTAGTTCGATTCTCGTGGGCACTGCGTTCCTGTGTCTTAAGGCGGTAGGGCGCGACATCCAAGTTAAAGGGTGCATCGTTGCTATCGCTGACACCGACGTACCTCAGGACCCTGGAGGCAGGGAGAATGGGGGGGGTCTTCGGGCCTTTTCTGAGCGATGAGACTCTTCGGGCCTTTTCTGAGCGATGAGACCTCTCGCTCACCTAAAAATTTGAATCTAGTGAAGTGCGAGTGCATGTATCATTGTGGGTATGTCTTGACCTTTAAAAAAAATAACATTTAAAAAAATGATTTATAAAAAATAATTTAATCCGTATCGGTTAAACAATTAAAAAAAAAAAGGCCTTTTCGCATTTTCGTTTTCACCAACCCTCAAAAGCGTTCCAAAGGTCCAACTTTGTACAGTTCCACTTTCCGTGCACAAAACGCCCATCCGGAAAGGCCGAAAACAACGTGAGGGAATGAGCATTTTAACGGGAAGGGCCCCTAACTTTTGTTCTAATAACGAAAATAAGCGCCGGCTTTTTTTCTTTTTCTTTTTTCCGACTCAGTCTTTTATCTTTTACAACTTCATAACAAATGCAAGTTTCTTAGAGTTGAAGGTAATTAGAAAGAAAGCACACCCACCTCCACCTTCTTGGTGTAGCAAAGACATATTGAAATCAATAACGCTAAAAAAATACGAGTCAGGTATTTAATAGTTTGATTGAATTATTTTAAAAAAATCATATATTGAAATTTGAATTAAAAAATCATATTGGATTCAGGTATAGGAAACGACATTCCAATAGATTTGGATTTATTAAACAAATATGTAAACCATTTGGATATGGATACCAATACAATTTTTAATAAATATCCCACATCTAATATCCGTACACTTTGGAAGCCAATTATCAAAATATCACAATCCATTTCAAATTGGATTGAGCATATAAAAACCAGATTCAGACATAAAAGTAAAAGTCAAATTCAAATTGAGTTCGGTTTGTGAATTTAAAACAAGGAAACGAATGTAATACATTAGATATGATAAAGACATATCTTTGTTGGAGTCCGATCCGTTAACATTGTTGGTAAGTTTATTAAAGTTCATGATAGACCTTCGATCCCAAAAAAAAAAAAAATTTTAAAAATAATTAATTTTTCTGCAGACGGATGAAATCATAGTTTTTTTCTTTTCAGTCTTGGTGGTTTCTAAAGGTCTTGATTGTGAAAGGTTTTTAAGCGTGGTGACTAAATGAAAAATGATTACCTGGCTGTCATTCTTGATAAAATGTGAGGGTCTCATTGTAGAATGTGTGGAAACGTACTTGAAAAGGTCATTGAAGTTTCTCTTTCGGTCCTTGACCAACTTTTTCTGCATAATATTGTAAATTTCTTCTTCCAGCATAAAGTCATAAACGCATGGAAATTGGAAACCGACTTGCCTCCCCACTCGAGCGGGAGATTTCGCCATTAATTCAGAGGAAGTGCTTTGCCTTGCAAGTTCTTCCCATCACTCGTCTCTCTCGTAACGAAGGATTGGAGGTCAGAAACTAACCAAGAAATCATTTCCTGGCTGGAAATGAATTTCCTTTCCAAGTTTTTTATTCAGTTTTACTTTTAACACTATCAGAGTAACTTTTCGGTTAGTGGAAGAGTTCCGTAATTTCTTGCTAACGTGCCTCATAGTTTTCTCTTCAGTGTTTTTTTTTTCCTTTCCATCCTTTATTGGTAATGATTCGTTAGGCATGCGGAGGTTCTTTCGTTAATTTTTATAGCTATCTGCATTTGCTTTTCTCTTCGGGAGTTCTTTCTTTGATTTCTCTAGCTATCTGCATTTGGTTTTCTCTTGTTCTTCAAGGCTGATCATTTTCTCTAGTAATTCGAGAATGATTTTTGGTTCTGTGAGGCTTCTGTTGGGTTGAATTGTTGAATCATTTTTTTATGATTTGTAAGTCTTCAATTGTGCTTGGCTTGTGAACCTTTTCTTGTTTCTTTTTAAATTCTGGGTGGGTGACGGAAAACACTTATATGGATTGAAGATGGGTGAATTTCCAATGGCAGGTTCATGATTCATGCCTGATGAGTTAATTAGTACATGTTTTATGGATTAAGTTTGTGAAAGTCAACAGTTAGAGAAAGCTGTAAATGAAAGTTGGCTTCTTGAGTCATTTTTTCAGGTGGAGGCTCAGTAACATGGTTATGGTGTTCGTGAAAACAACACAAAAATACTTACGTTCATCCAGTCGATGGATTTCTAACAACAGGAGATGAGCATTAATATGTGCATTTTGTTCGCTAGATGAATGTCTAACAGACGGCTTGAATTAAGATGAGTTCTTACTGATTCTTTAAACAGATATGTCTTAAAGAATGTAGCACCATCAAATTGTGATTAGATGTTGGGACTTGTTTTGATGCAATTGATATTAGTGCTTCAAATTGTTTGAAGGAAGGTATGTCCTCAGCCCATATTGGAATTATGTGCAAAAAAGTACAAAACGTGATCTAGAATATTTGTTTCAAATGTCATGTCCACATATGCTTGTATGTGCGGCCTTTTAGATGATATGCCATTTTTGGTTGATCCATAAAGCTGCTGAAAATGCTTCTGCCTGCATATATGCCCATGCAATTTAGGATATAAGTTGCTATTTTAGAGGCATATTTGCTTACTTACTAGCCATCAGAGGCATACAGTCAGAACTATGAAGTTGGTTAATAAGTGAATGGGAAAAGCTTTTGTCTATGTTCCTCAAAGTAGACAGCTAGATACCTGATGCTGGACTACTATATCTCCTCTCTTTCAAGTCCTTCTAAAGAAATCAAATGGATGTCCCTTACAACGCCAACAAAGATATTTGGCTCTGTTGATTATTAGTTCAACTCTATATTCACAGTCTGACAATGTAGGAAAGATAAGTATTTGGTTAATGGTTCGTCTTGGTGCATGGTTGTTGCAGATAACGAAAATAAACTCCTCGTTTCAGGCCTTTTATTCCTTTAACAAGCATTATCAACTATCAAGGTTGCCTGACCTGCCAAAAGTAATCTTGGAGTCAACGGGCTTCGCAAGTAAAGTAAAATATGTTTTGTGGTGATCTCTGTGAATGAGAAATATCTCAATTTTCAAGATAAAAAAGAATTTATGTCTTTAAGGTGGCAACAAACAAAGCTTGGGCATGAAGTAGTGGACATCTAACCTCTATGCTTGTAGAGGAGCAAACAGGACCAGTCCAAGGTGCCCTGATATATAATTTGGCTGACCGATAAGTTGAAAGTTGACTGCAGGGCTTCAGTGAGAGGCTTCTAGCTGGAAAGGTACCGACAGGTTTTCTGCGAGAAAAATTTCAAGCCTCTCAATGGAAACAATAAGATTTTGATTAATCCATAGTTATTAGTTAAGTTCCCATTTCTAAACTTCACTGCAGTTATTACTCCAATTTACTTATGTGATGTTTTTGATGTAGACGATGAAAAGGACAGAGAAATAAGTTTAGTGTCTATTATATATAAATCAACTGTAAGTGGATTGTTCAAATATTTCACAGTAAGATCCCATCAATAGATCCAGAGAGAGTAAGAGCTACCACCAAGTAAATTAGCCCCTAACTCATGAGGGTGAAATTGGTGGCAAATGTTTCATAGGAAGCAGATACTTCATGTTCCACACCTTCCATCTACTAGAACTGGGAAACACCAAAAATATCTGGAAAAATCTTAAGTTGAAGTAGATGGTTGAAGGATTGCATGAACCGTTTTTGTGGATATCTGATGAAATGATTCTTCAGGAGAATTTATTATCATGATTGCCATTAGTATCATCATAATAGATCTCCCAAGGCATTATTGCACCATGCCTTGGGAGATCTATTGGCTCCTAATAATAGCAGATTCTCTGGCTTCAATGAACAATGAAAAATAGATAATGGTAACATCCCATTGTTCAACCTGCTCAAATAAGAGGCTGCAGGTGTCAACTGTCAAAGGAGTTAGGAACTGCTGAATCTTTGAAGAACTCAAGACAGAAAAATCGAATAAATTGGTGGATGACTTCCATGCCTATTTCTTTTGTTTCCATGGGGCCACCAAGATAAATTCTGCAAATGCTTAATTATTTTCAATTGCTTTGTTAGTCCAAGAAAGGTTTTTCTGCTAATCTGAAGCTTGGCAGACTATTGAAGCTGGATTGGTATTTGTCTTCACAGCTTCAATGAACCTTTTTTCATTCTCAGACGCAAAGTGGGCTCAACTTACTCACTGATCCTAGTAATTATCTCTTCATCCATGTAATGAAAGTGGTTTGTGAATTCCACGGGTGCATAAATCATTGTTACATGCATGTGTCAATTATGTATAGGAAATGAAAATGGTTTCACTGTTTACTCTTCCCATCCTAGTCTAGTATCATCAGGTAGTGGTTGGCTCGTGACAATCTAAAGATGCAATAACTAACAATTTATTGTCCATATTTGTTGGATCTGTAGAAAAACTTTAAGATTGTCCAGATTTGCTCTGTAATGTGCTATCATATAGCAGGTGCGCTCTGATCTGGCTATCTTAATCTGTCAACTAAAAAGCTATTAGATGATTGGGTCATGCCATGTTTCCATGTGTTCTATTATTAAGGTTGAAAGCTCTATGCTATGTTGTCTCACCACAGCATCCCACATGTTTGGGGTTCTGGGCAATCTTCTTAAAGAGAAAAATAGAAAGGCACTCTAATATGAACAGAAACCTAATAAAGTAGATGTCCGTGCAACACATATCCTGGAGGAATCAACAGAGAAGTAATGTGGGCTGACCTAAATTTGGTTAACATTTCCAGTCTATAAATATGTCCTTTCCTTTTTAAACTGAAAAAGATATTAAGTGGCCTGTTGCTGAAGATATAACATGAATGTGGATTAAGTTGTTTCAAAACCTTGTTTGTATATCTGTAAAGGTAATTGATTATGCTATTGCTCTTTTCTATGCATCTTAAGACATGACTATTGCAAATGAATATTTCTTTGCTGGGATCTATAATTGATAATATGTTATTTAAGTGGCGTTAAACTGGAGCTCGTGCCTTTTGTCACTTGTTTTTTGAGCTCCCATTATCTACCCATACTATTTGCCCGGAAGTCGTGTGGATGATAATTGTTAGGATAATTTAATTTTCTTGGCAGATCTTTCTACAACGTGTTCTTGATAACAAATTTGGCATCTGAATTCTGATGTTTGTATGACACCATAAAGAAGTGGTACATGTTTCTTTCTAGAATGAAATGTGATAAACCATTAGCCATGTCAGTTCCAGAGAGAAGACAATTTTGAAAAAGTGCAAGTTACTGTTCACTAGGGCTGGTTGTGCTGGAAAATTCATCATATCAATAAAAGCATTTATGTTGGACGTTCCCAGGGCTCACTTTTCAGAGATCATGTGCAGGTTATTCTCAATATCCTTCCATAACATGTGGATTACTCTGTTATGTTTCCAGGTTCATAGCCAACCAGAGGGCCGGATTACATGCGATCTATGTAATCTCAGATGTTAGGAAATCATGCAGCTGTACCACCATCCTTATTCCCTTGACAGCCAGAAGGTAAGACTTGCATTGGAAGAGAGGGAAATTGATTACATCTCCTACCGTGTAAATCCTTTGAAGGGCAAGAACATGGATTCCTCATTCTTTCGTATGAACCCTTCTGCAAAGCTGCCACTCTTGAAGAATGGTGGAACCATCATTTACGACACGCTCGACATGATCCAGTAATGCTTTTATTTCACAATTCCCATATCTTGCAGTACTTTTATTCAACTGGTCTTATATCTTTGAAGAAATACAGGTACATACACAGAATAAATGTCTCCTCGTTTGATAGTCAAGCTGCTGTCCTTGATGACAAGGCCCTAGAATGGATGCGAAAGATACAAGGCTGGAATCCAAAGGTATTCACACTCTCTCATGTCCCGGAGAAATATCGGCTTTTTGTGTCCACTTTCATAAGGAGGGTGGTAATGGCTCGAATGGCCGAGTCACCTGATCTGGCCAGTATGTATCGCTCAAGACTTCAGTCAGCATATGATACAGAGGAAATTTTGAAGGATCCAGATGTTATGAAGCAAAGTGAGGACCAGCTGGTTCGTCTTCTTGATGATGCGGAACAGCAGCTTACAGAAGCACCTTACTTAGCTGGTCAGGAGTACTCCGTGGTAGATTCTATGTTCATTCCTGTCCTAGCACGAATAGAGCTTTTGAATCTGGAAGATAAGTATATAAATTGCAGACCAAAAATCGCAGGGTATTGGAAGCATGTTAAGTGTAGACCAAGTTATGTGGTGGTAATTGGGAAGTATTTTTCTGGATGGAGAAAATATAAAACACTTCTTAGTACCGTTATCATGGTATGGATACGACACATACTTAAAAGGTATTGAGAAATGTCAAACCGTTCTCAAGTCATTGCTGCAGGCATGGTGAAAGGGTAAAGAGAGGTTTTTAAAAGTTGGTATTACTTGTTCAGACGCTGAATGAAGTTCCAGTTAGCAGCTTCAATTATGGTATCACCACAAATACTGTAAAGCAGCTTCAATTTATGGTGCCACTACAGAACTGTAAAGTATTCTCTTATTTGTATTTCTTTCTGCCTAAATAAGCTTGAAATGTGTGTTCATATGTGACAATTTAAGAGATTGGAATGGGGGTGAATAATCAATGAGTTGTAAGCATTTCTTTCTGCATAGTTTCAACAATATCATTCTTTTTTTTAGGTTTCTGCATTCATGAACATTAGCCTGACGGATCCCTTTGTGTGTACTCGTGCTCGGTCATACGCCTTCGTTTCTTTCTGCCTTTGTGGAAGTTTTCTAGCCTTGAAACATCTTCAACTTGAGCAGAATCAACGTCGTCAGAGATTTTGAGGGAATCCGGCGCCCTTCATGGGCTTAAGATTTCTGGGACAGATGAAGTGACGGTCTAAATTCAGCGGACAGTACTATCGTGGATTTTATATGAACGTAGGGGATAAGATGGATGTAGACGTAAACTCGTCTGACTTGTTTGTAAATGAGTCGAGCTCGAGCTTAACTGAAAACTCAAGCTAAAAAACGACTCTAATTCAAGTTACATGAACTTGAGTCGATCAAATTCGAGTAAGCTCATTTGTATATATATTATCATAAATGAGTGCAGGTAAAGGTGCCTGCACCATCTCCTCTTCCAATTGATTTAACCCTTCAAATACTTATTTGCTTAATAGTATCATCCGTTTTACAAACTTTTCTAGTTTCTTACATTTCTTTCTCAGTTTACAAATTATAAGATTTTTAAAATTCAAAAGCTAGCTTAACAGTAACAGTTCAAAATTATTTGATTCAGTATATTTCTTTGGTGAGCAGGGATACTATTTCATCCTACCATTCAATAAAAGAGGGGAAACCTCCACCTTACTCCCATCACACCAGAGTACCAGACATGTTTTTGGTGTTTCATGGTGATTTACCTACTATGCTTTATCTTGCATATCAGTATCTCCCTTTTGGTAGCATAGAAAGTTGACGTCCTGAAAGTTTGAAATGGCGGATGGCAGTGGCCTAACGACCCCTGCACTGTCCATTGCACCAACTCCAGACAATTATATAGAGTTCTTAAGAACTTTAAACTCTTTATGGCAAGAAGGGAGGGAACAAGATATTTTGGTTTAACAAGAAAGTGGAACAAGAATCATTTGAGACGTTGATCGATGCCATCGAGTCCATGTGAACCTACTTTGAGATATTGAATATAAAATATTTTCGTTTTATTTGTCATAAGGTTCAGAACTAGTTAATAAGTTGGAGATCAGATCCAAGATGAAGGTCAGTTGTAATGCAACTAAACCTTCAGACCAGATCCAACCCACTTTAAAGCACCAGCATGGTCACCTCCGGACCCTTCTGAATGTCTTCCTGTAGATATTCCTAGTTATCAAGGCATGGGCATCATTTTAGAAGACTCTATCAGGCTTTGACTAGAGTAAGATCCAACATTCTAATCTTCGGTGGATTTTATCCAGATCCATGTCTCAGTTTCAAATTTGGTTAGATACCAAATCTGAATCTGATTAGATTATCCATTTTTATTTCCCAGATCTGAATGAGTTTTAGATTTGGATGGATATTTGGATATGGCTAAGCCATTGACAACCCTAAATTGGAGTAAACCGTAGACGGGTCAGGTTTGGCAGCGGATCAGTTTATTTTATTTCTGAATTTGGTTGCAATTTATTTGGCTGTTTTCGTTCTTATATTAGCTAATAAGAGCATTTGTGTGTTGGTTTTCTTTATCTTTGTCCGTTTCAGTTATGCAAAGAAAAGGGAAGGAAAGGAAAATATATCAAAAAGATCATACATTCTTTCCAACTGACTGAAATGTAATAAAAAACAGAGAGTTCGGGGCATCGATAACAGAAATGCAATAAAAGCAGAGGCCCTGGGGCATCGACTGAGAAAAGATAAGAAAAAAAGGGGCGTTGCGAGAATCGAACTCGCGACCTCTCGCACCCGAAGCGAGAATCATACCACTAGACCAAACGCCCTGTCGATAGGTTGTAGCTGACTTATTTGTTTTCATCATTTTGTTAATTTAAGCTTCCCCGACAAGAATGTGAGATTTTCCAGCTAGGATAGATCCCACCTTGGGTTCGAATTGACTTCTCCACCAAGTTTCCTTCGACTTCCGCAGTTTGGAAGACCTAATCATCTGGTATTTGAGCAGATCTAGTCAGTTTCCTCTTCAATTATAATTTTTTTCCATGTATATGGAAATTTTGCAATATAGAGTTCGCAACATCTCCTCCCTCGTGAGTCCAGTGTTGGAGCCAAGGGGCCCACAGGAGCCCTGGCCCCATTAGTTTTTGTAATTTACATGTAAATAAAAAAAAAAATTATCCCATATAATTTCTTAAAAAAATGATATTTCAGTTCTTGTGAAAATTTTGAAACTATAAGTCGGCACTCCATCATAAAAAAAAAAATTGTAGCTTCACCCCTGGCTCCCATAAAGAACAAAAATTGGCTCTACTTAGGATGTCAATGGATTAAATTCGAATTAGATGTATATCTTATCATATCTGGTCTTTGAGATAACTATATATTCAGATTTGAATTCACAATCGAATTTATACAAAGAAAATTCGATACTATATCTGAATCCAAAATCTAAATTCATAACTCAAATTCGATCCAAACACTACTTTTAAACCGAATCCAAACCATATTATAGACTTTGAACATAGGATATTCATTGAAAACTATATCTGATCCAAATCTCAATCCGTTAAATATTTACTTAAATCCGAATTTGATAGGATGTCGTTTTTTTATATCAGAATCCAAATCGAATGCTTAATCGGATATCAAATTTTTTTCATATCCGATTTTTTTATGCAGTTTGGTCGGATATAAGATACAAACCGATCCATTGACATCCTTGCCTGCGCCAATGCTGGCAGCCATAAATCCGTTTTACTACACCATCCTCTTGTGTCTAAAATGAATTAGCTTCTCATTATGTGTCTAAAATGAATTAGCTTCTCATTAACTCAAACAGATTCAAGCATATGACAAACTGACAGCAAACAAACAGAGAAGAAGGAAGAGCCAGGAATTTTTTGTTGTAGGGACCAAACTACACTTTTAAAAATTTAACAGGTGCTATAAATATATATCTTTTAAATTTTAAAATTTAAAATATAATATAGCCACGGTTTATATATATATATATATATAGGAAAATTGTTAATAATTTTAGATTATCCTTTTCTCCTTGAAAACTATTTGTATATTAAAACCATGTAAATAGTATTATCCACAGCTTTTTAAGCTTATAAATCCTCATAGTTTACACCCCATATCTTGTAGGATTTCCAGAAGATTTTAACTGAAATAAATTACTTAACCACATTATGCTGATGTCTTTTCCTGATTAAAAAAGAGAAATGATATTTATCAAGAGACACCAATTTTTTTTGGGGGTTAAATCTATATTCATTCTAAGCAGGTGAGCATAAAGGCATTTTAAAATTATATAGAAAATGGGGAAAATGACGTCCGCTTGACATCTTAGGCATGCCATTTCAAAATGGTTAACAAGGAGCCAATTTTGATCAAGAATGCCTTTGCTTCTGCCTCTATATATTTATGAAATAATAATAGCTTTAAAAGAATACCGGAAATTTTCCGGTTTTTCATGTTCAGGATAATAGCTTATCCTAATTAGATTTATTTGAAATTTTTGAAATTAGTTAATAACTGATTTTATGAATTTACCAACAGAACTGCATATGTTATTCTTAGCATATTACAGTGTGCTCTTCCAGCAAACTTGGTTTGCGACAATGAACCATCTTATGACAAGACAGATTTTTTTTTTCTTGATTATATTTACGTTAAAATGAAAAAATAGTTCATTACTAGGACAAACACGACGCTAGGAGCTTCCCGTTCTAGGGGGCACCTGGTTGAGCCGATGGCTGGATTTCAGCCGGTCGCTGGTTCGAGTTCCATGGGCACCAGCCTTTTTTCTCTTTGAAGAGTGATACTACACAAGAGTAGGGGGATTTGACAAGAGCCAGATAAACCATTTTGATCTCCTCACAATGACGGGAAACACCAAGGGAGTGTAGAGATTTACAATCCTTATGCAAGCATGTTAAACTTCCATGAAATCTGCACGAGTGCATGTGCATGTGCATATTTCTGGTACAAAATTCCGATTGTAGAAAACTCGAATTAACCTGCATACGTGTGTTTTATCATCTACCGAAGACATGATAAAAATATCATGATACCCTCAAAGTTAACATGTCATGGACATGAAGTTGGCATAGTATGTTTAACCTTGCTGCAAGGCTCATCAACAGAACGGGTCTAGATGACATCAAACCTATTTACAG
Organism: Nymphaea thermarum; assembly: GCA_011799765.1. NCBI lineage: Eukaryota > Viridiplantae > Streptophyta > Magnoliopsida > Nymphaeales > Nymphaeaceae > Nymphaea > Nymphaea thermarum. The sequence goes on from JAANDH010000871.1 coordinate 46,343, forward strand.
ACTCAAGAAATGCATTAGCAGAAGTGAAAGCAGAAAATGGCAGAAATTTGCACATCCGATTCCTTGTGCGTACACCCAGAAATACATGACATGCACAGTCTGTATATTGTTGGTGCATGAAGTTTTTAAGAGAACATACATGTATATGTTCTTCCATATCTGCTGTTACAATAATTAAGTTCAATGTTATAGACAACTTTGGCATGCCCAACCATAATGGGACAAGAAGCTTATTGCGGAGCCCATTGTGAAGTGGGGGAATTTAACCAATTTGTACTCTATCTGATGACTAGAGAAATAAAAATTTCAGAGAAGAAAGGAAGAAACCCTCGTTGAATTTTGAACAAGACTTGCTTTTTATAAATTCTGTGAACTCATCATCAATGAGTTTGAATGTGAGGCAGCAAAAGAAGCCGGTCCTTCTTCCAAATCGATACCACAAAAGAACTCACCTGCTAGTCACATCATCACCTGCCATCAAGGGAGTGGAATTAGAAAAAGTATCCAATACAAAAAATGACCTGTGCATCTAACAATATTCTAAATGACAAGATAAACTCAAAGTCATAATTGTGGGAAAAATATGCGCGTCAAGCACTAGAAATATTTTCAATGAACAATTTTACAAGCTTCCTAGAATAAGAATGCCGACATGATACCCAAAGAAAGGGACAAAAAAGAAGAAGAGGCAAAAGTAAGCTTACCTTACAAAAATCATAACAAAAACATATAATTTCCTCCTTCAGAAAGGAAAAAACCTCAACGAAGTCACGGTATGTTTTGGAGCACATCTTTTGAACTTAAAAAAGCAACAGCAAGACCATTTTAACTGGAGGCAGTGGATTTAGTCATGGACCTATGGTTAATGGGTTTGAAGACAAACTTTAACTGGAGTTAGAACCACCTGCTTGTACGGGGATGCTAAGGGAATATCACTCCAACATAATCTAGACAGAAATATTGCCGCCACAGGTAATGTTCCCAAAACTCCAAGACTAGAAGAACCAGAAAGCCCATCAAAGAACTCAAAAACTTGCCAGCTGTGGAAATTTTCCTCCAACTCATTGTTAAATCGTTGATATGCCAAGTCTCATAAAATTTGTTAAAGTTGGAGAAATTTCTGATATTTTTTACTGGTTCATGCGTTTCCCTGTGCTAGATGCTATGAGGCATTTTTGCTAAGAGAATACTTGCACGCAAAAAATGATAATATGTGATTCAGCACTTCACAGGAACACACCTTATTGTGTTTTGACAATAATAACTTCTCTACATGCTATTCTTACATATCTCAAATCTATGGAACTAAAGCATACGATTTTTGGTTTTTTTTTCTTTTCAAAAAAGAAAAAATCTATTGTTTTTTGACAAATAAGACTCCAATAATTTAGTCGTATGATGTGATTCTTGTTACTATAATATATTGCCTCTCGATCATCGCCTTCATGCTTTAACATAGTCACACTTATTTCTGCTTATTTTGAAAATATCCTAAATTTATTGCAATCATGGAAGCATCTGGTAATATCTTAAAGATATCTCAATATTTTTAAAAAATCATCAAAAAGGAAAATGTGTCATATTGTCGCAAGATCATCCCAAAAGCTCCTGGCATTTTTCCAAGTCTTACAGTAACAGTCCATTACCTAACATTTTTAAGCATGTGATTTTTCTAAAATTATGCTTCTTGTATGTTTTCAGAAAGCTGTTCTACTTGTTGATTCATATATTTGCAAAAAGAAAGACAGTAGATGACCAATTATCTTATAACTTCATGTATTTTTTATATTTTTTAAGAATCTTCTAGATTTTCGCAAGAAAACACAAATTTTGAAAATCGCTCCAAGGCAGACCTTGGTGAGAACCAAGAATCATATTTGTGGCTGCTTCAATCACTTCCTGCTAATAATTGCATTCGACCTTATACATCCTTGTGTACGTGGAAGTCTTTTATCTATTTTCTTTCTTTTTACATAACAGTAAAAACATGTTGGGAAGTTCCCTTCACTTGCTTAAAGAACGAACCACCAGTAAACCCAAGACACCTGGTAAGAAGTCTGCCTCCTAAGAGGCTCTACACCCCAAGAAATCTGGCAATGAAAAAATCAAGTTTCCTTATGAACAGCATCTAGAATCAACAAATGTTATAGACAGGAAGCAAGTGTACACTGATAATGGCTTAAGTGGCGGATTTGCTCATAAAATATCCATCACAAATCTTTGTCTATTAGAAAGAAAGAAACTGCAGAAACTGATGCACTTGCAAATTGGCTTAACCATATGTTATGACCTATGAAGCTTCTCTTCCTTTCTTTACTCCGAAAAGGAAGTCAAAATTATGCCAGCATATGGATAAGGTTCACCCTTTTGTACACCAACAACAAGATCTGCTATGATAACCTCATTTGTGCCTGTGAAAAATGACCTTTTTAAGTTATCAGAAAACCATTAGGAAATAATTTCTAAATTTTCTCACTAATCTAGTGGAAAAGGGCCCTGGTCCAAATGCCAACAAGACTTGGGTATAATCCTGTCATTGATTGATGGATTGCACAGCAGGGCACAGGGGATAGGCTATTTGACTCTCATCAATCAACAAAAGTTTGATGCAATCTCATTCTCATATTTGAGGAGTAGCTTCCTTGTTTTGTTTTTCTAATTGGTCGCAAAGCCTCCCTGCCCCCCTTTACATACATTTATTTCCTTACTGGACTGCCTCTTTCCTAATCCCCCTTCCCTCCATCTCTAATTGGATGGATCTAATGCCCCCCCCTACACCTCCTCAAATTGTTTGAGATGGTTTCCGTGACAAATATTGGATAATCTTCAGGCAGCTTCCCCTCAATTGCATTTTATTATTGATGGTTTAAGCAGATATGACAGCATAAGGAAATAAATGACACAGATGAAGAGAGATTTTGTGAGAAAGAAATGCAAAGTGCACACCTGCAGAAAAAATCAGCATTCAAATAACTACTTAGACACGAGAACCTTTCCTGAATACCAACTCCTGCATGGCACTATTTGTGGGTGAACTGACATGACAGCACAAGGAAACACACAGCAACATTGATGGCATTCACACACAAAATAGTAAAGCACCACAGAGCACTGCAACAAAAATATCATCTAGATGACACAACAATTGCTAACCCACTTGATAACATAACCAATGAACATAACCAGTCTGCATTTGTATCATCATGAAAATTCAAGCATGGCAATATGCTGTATCCACATGCACTTGCTGGGTATCATGAGCACAGCACATGAAATGCAATGTTTGCTTTCAAATTTTACTGAAAACAAGTAAAAATTGAGCTAATTAGAGCATCAAATATAGCAGAAAAGGAAGTTTGACAACAAACGTACCTTGGAAAAGACAAAGAATGTGTACCCGCAAAGCCTGCAAACACATTCGAGTAGGACTTGGTCAAGTACGCAAAGTTGGCAACTGGGGGCAAAGCAGCTACCCTTTCACCCTTTCCTAAGAGTGATCTCAGGTTTAATCTCTGTAAGGTTAACACTGCTCTTGTTTCTCTCCAAACAAATGCAAGAAGCCCCGACTGCAAAGTGAACAAAGCTCCAGGCTTAGAGCCAGGATATCTGAAGCCATATCCATTCGCTATGCCCTCCCCATGATAAGTTTGTCTAATTACTACAGGAAGGGAATCTCTATCTGTCTCCCATGGGAATGGATCTGATGATGGCTCATTGATGTTCACAATAAACATTGCAGAACCATTTGGATGAAGAACATAATGAGTTCCCTCCAGTATCTTAGTTGCAATGAGATACTTTCCTTCATCGGACTCTTCATAAGATAGCAAAAGAAAGAATAGGGCCTTCCCAGGTTTGTCTTCTGCAGGGCGTCCAGGTGGCCAGCCAAAGGTTCCACCCCATAGGCCTGCATATTCTTGGCCTTCCACTGGAAGTGGTTGGGGCAACTTGTACAATGCAAATCTGTTGTCATGCATGATAGGCCATGCCCGATAAGTAGATAACTTCATTGTGGAAGCATGTAAACTTAGTCCTACAGAACTTCCCGACCTCAAGAACTCATGCAGCTGCACATGCTTACTCTCACTGCTGGAGGAACCATTCTTTAGGATAATGCTGCCATTATTACCCCCTGTAGCTTTCCCAATGATTTGTTTGAAACCGTCTCTGAAGTAGCCAGCAATGGTTCTCTTCTTTGTGTTCTGCGAATTTTCCCTCCCATCAAAAGACAGGTGCTGACTGATCGAGCAATCAAGATTATTTCTAACCCTTTGCTCCCTACTAGAATCAATGGCCATTTTATCCCAAGAACCCTTGGACAAACCTGCAGTGTTACACTGACCTCTTATGCAGGAACCCAGTTGAACGGTTTCCTTGCTTGAACTAGAGGAGGCTTGTCCTTCACCCACATTCCCAGTCCTATACATCTGAATAAGTAATGACCTGCGCTCGGCTAACATAACCACATCTTCCTTTGTGGTTTCTTTCTCCATTACAAGCTCATCTTCCACCGCCAGGGCATCCCTTGACCGAGGAAACAAAGGATGACTGGCAGAAGCAGGCATTTCCAACCGCACATGATCGGCAACAATCTCCAGTAATCTGCGTCTGTCCCCAAACGCCAATCGGCTAAATGGTACCGAATCATTTCCCTCTGCAACCCTGTGAGAAATTGAACGACTTTCTTCCGACCTACAAATCCTTCTTGAAGAATCAGTGCCCAGATCATCAATCGTAGCTCTAACAGCATGGGTAGTCATATTCTTTTGAGGCGCTGCTTCTAGTAATAGGACATTACAACGGTCATGTATAGCTTTCAAGGAACCAGGATAACAGTAATCCTTATCCGTCTCCCTTCCATGGAGAAAGAAGAGAGGCGAGCCGTCTGAATCGCCGATGATCTCAAAAACTGGAGCCCACAACAAAGGACCATCGAAGCCGAGCGGACCAAGCTCTTGAGGAATTACCCTACATGCGACGACTGACATGAATCCCCACATTACATAGACTACATTTCCTAGCTCAGGGTTCTGATGAACCCAAATCCCGATCAACGGCTTGACCTTAACAAGGAACCTACAGATCGTCTTGTAAGAATCAACCACCTTTCTCCAGGATATGAAGTCGTGAGCATCAACCAACCCCAATTTCTCGCATTGCATGAACCAAACCTTATCAGAAGCAGCCAGTTCGTTGAGGCTCCGGCAGCAAAGACTCAAATTGCATAGATCAACGGGGTTCAGCAATCCCGAAACAAGGGCCAAAACGTCTTCCGGAAGAGCTAAAAGAAAGCTTGACCCACAGTTCATTAAAAGCAAGCTTGACCCACAGTTCATGTCAGGATCAACTCCGTGGCCTAAAATTCTCCCGCAATCCGGCGACATCGCCGCAGAGTACGAGCTCCCGGGCAATATGCAGGTCATGTCTCACAGCTAAACCGAACTTTAAGAAGACCAACATGCAAAATTTCAAGCACCCATCACGAGAACAGCCTTGAATTCGCTTCAGATTTGATGAAAAGCCGTGAGTACCACCCCCAATGTCCGAGCTTTTCACGTCCAATTGATCGACAAAGATACTAAGGAAGGGAGTGTCACTTTCCCCGCACCAAGCAAGCTCAGATTCTGCGATCGTAGTTCCTATCCAGACCCGCTACCAATCTTCCACCTCAAGGTTCAAACCACACGGCAATAGAAACTAAAACCGAAGCAAAAAAAAAAAAAAGAAGAGAAATCAAAACGGAAAAAGCTGCCATCGTTCTAGAGAGGATCAACGGAGACTTACAGATCAGAGTGAGTGGGTCGATGATGATTAACCAACTCCGTCAAGGAATCATTCCAACAGTCTGATAACCATAAGAGAAAAGCCAAAAAGGTAAGAAACCCTAGCATGCCTGCATGATTGGGATCTCATTCCTACTTATAAAGGGGAGAGGTTCCCTCTCCCTCCTCTACAGTTCAAGGCTTCTAGAGAGAAAGAGATACGTCATCACCGAAAATGTTCTCCCCTCCTCCCACCATTGACGTTATCTCCCCCTCCTGCCAATTTGGTGAACAGGCCCGGTTTCCGAATAGCACCCTCAATACTTCACAACATTTCCAAAAGACCACTCCTTATTTTACCGAATCGGGGCAATGCTTGCGAGACACGTCTCTCGGGGACATAACCGTCAATACGCACCCACGCTGCCACGCCACTGTTTATAGTTCCTTTGCCCTGTCCTAGAGAACATAAATATATGATTTTCATTAAAAAAAAATTAATGCTGCAAATTTTTTCCCTTTTTTTGGGGGATAGGATCTTGTTAGGATCCAAGTATGGATCTAGATTTGAATAAGATCCAAAAGGTAATGCAAAAAAAAAAAAAAAGTTGCATAAAATATGCTCAACACCACATTGATGGAATGTAAGAATTACATTATTTTACATCTGCTCCCAATATAATATGAACCAATGAAGGTGAATTTGTTGGAAAAAATAATATATTTTTTGTTCAAGGAGGTCCACGTGTATGCGTTGATTGTACGGTTTGGACTTGATTAAACTCGGTTCCGACTTGGCTCGTGTTAAGCAATCCATATGAATGGTTGGGGGGTTGGGCCAAGGATCAGACCTGATCCTAGGTGACTCGGGTGGCTCGGGTCAATGAGTTTGCCAACTATAATTTAAATCAATTCTAAAACTAAAATAAAGCCGCTGCTGATTAGTAAATTAGCTTGTTGGAATATAGTAAAATATTATTGAAAAAAATTAATAGAGAAATATTTACAATAAAAATGATAAAATATTATAAAGCTAGTAAAAAGCTATGACATGATACCCTTGCTCATTATGAATCAAGTTTCTTCCGACTCAATTCTGATTGGTCATTACAAGTGGATTTTATTCCCACTTTCTCTAAGTGGGGTTGTTGTAAACAGAATCAATTTGGTGGGGATCGGCCATTGCCAATTATAAGAGAGA